>OY728119.1:664231252-664401252 GCA_963277665.1 Viscum album
AGGTACAACAAGGCCATTTCTGTCCGCCGCCCTTCTCACGGAGTCGTACGTGGACGTTACCACTCATACAGCTCCCAGCCAGCAAGCAATTAGATTTCCTCTACAAGGAATGGAAGTGTGGATGAATCGACATAAAATAGAGTCATTTAGTTTTTATTTTCTGCAATAACATGACAAGATCATCCCTTTCACAAAAACCTACAGACCCCCCTATCCTGCCACTTCAGCACCTTGTGATCTTTGAGAAGATCATTACGAGCCCTCTCCTAGAATGTTTTTGTAGATTTATAAAATTCCATGGTGGATCAAGACGAGAATGAATCCGGGAATCTTGGACATACTCATCCTGGAGCTTCTGCTCTTCTCTAAGGAGGGGTTTTTATAGAGAGAGAGGTGAGTCGAGGGTAGACCCCCGCTTGACTGATTTTTCGGAGTAGGAGGAAGATCTCTCATCTGATGACCCTGAACAATAAGGAGCTATTCTCAATGTGAGATTAGCAGCAAAAGAAAGAAGAGGAATTGGATGCCCCAGATCAGCAGCCACCGGATAAGCCTTAAAAACACACACACACACAATGGACCGGACACAAACAAAAGAAAGAAGAAAAGGGCCATGATCCTATGTTCGTTTTCGCCCTGCCCTGATGATGCGCTCCTAGCCCGTAGAGCTACATACCGGAAATACTATCTCTATTTATTTGAAAATAGAATCGTTGGTTTGACCGACGGACTACGTGGGAAATACGAGATCTAGGCAAGCCGCTACATGTTCTCCCCTTTCCCTTGAACGATAGAAGAACTACTTCTCTTAAATAGCGGTCGATCGGTTCGTATCTATGGTCAATCAATAGGCTCATAGATCTATTCTTCTATATGATAAATCGCCAACTCGTAGCACCACCACAACACCGATTCTCCGATAAAACCCCCGATTTCCCGACAGTTAGGTAGCCGATAGTAGTAGAAGCTCTAAGGCTGCTATTCCTGACAAGGAATAGAGTCGGGCCTTTACCGAATCTGTTCTAGTCATCCATTCTCCAAACGTTGTCTATATCAGAATAACCTGTCTCCAAGGATGCCTCTTCAAATAAATTATTATTTTTTTCTTTTGTTTTTGTATTTTTTATTCGAATTAGGACTTAAGTTTTCTTCCGGTATGATGCTCCATCATCTTCTATCCTGCGCCTAAGTAGTTGAAGGGGCCAAGTTACATAATCGTTTTGGCTTTCTGATTATACTTCGCTTGCTTGAACGACCGCCACTCCACTCTTCTTTGCTTGAAAAAAAATATTACGTCGCTACCTTTCTCTGAGCTCCTAGGAAACAGATCCTACTCCCTAAGAAGAGTGGCAGAGTTGTTGGATACTCATACCGCAAGGTGCATCGCTCTTTCCTGCTTGGGGCTAAATCACTTTGATGTGATGCGGCCTCTAGTCCGGAAAGGGAGCAGGATCACCTTTATGGCTGGACAACCATTAGGTTACTATGGCTCTTGGCCTCTATTCACACTATCCCATCATGTGTTAGTGTGGTTGGCAGCGGAACGGGTTTATCCCGGTCCGAGCAAGTTCATGGCCTATTCTATTCTCGGTGATGATGTTGTCATCGGGGATACCAGGGTAGCGGTATAATACAAGAGCATTCTCACCGAACTCCAAGTTAGTATATCAGAGATTCAATATTTGGTATCCGAGTCGGGAGCTCTGGAGTTTTCAAAGCGCTTTATGATAGCAGATGCGTCCATAGATCTCTCACCGATTTCTATGCGTGCTCTTCTATTGTGTCGAACGACAATCGGTCTTTTCGTGGTCAAGAATCGGTACAATGTAAAAGACTTTTGTACCCTTCTTCGGCTTGGGGGGCAGTTTACCGAGCTAATGAACGTCGAACCAGTTGACCCCACACCTAAAAAAATGCTACTGTCGAGAGTAAAGCTAGAAACAGCAGCAATAACAACAGAAAGAAGGGTTCAAGAGGAGGCAGTAGCGAGTCGGAAGTGCATGAGGAACAAGCTGTGAAACTCAAACCCAGTCCCTCTTCTGTAATAGGCTCTTTCCGGTAGTAGGGTTTGATTCGATTTTTATGATTACCATTCAAGTATTAAATATCTTCGCCTCCCCATTCCTTTATAAAAGTCTAGTACTTATGGCGCAAGTCAGTCACTTCAAGAGGAAGCAATTATAAGGGCTTTGGGTATGAGGTAAGCCTTCCTGTATCATTGGTAGGCAAAGGGGTAAGCGAACATGGCTGTGTTTGTTTGTTAATAATAAAATTGGTAAATACGCACAAAGAGTATGAATCTCTTTCTGTATTCAAGCCTATTCCTAATCGCCCGGACTCTTGTTGTAGTGTGAGCCTTGAAAGTACCCGAAGTTAGGCAATCAGCACAAATTCCTTTAAAAGGATCCCTCCCTCTATAATGAGTGAACCCAACCCAGCTTTTTTTCTTTATTTAAAAACTGCAATCGCTTATGCTCAGTTCAGAAATAGGAGCTCCTGACCAGCGCTAGCATAAGGAAGAGCTAACTGATGGCTAGAGATTCCTAAGGTCATTTCATTTATCTAAATAAGTTATCTGTCCCGTAGTGAGTGTGAGACAGAGAAGGATTCTCTCATGAAATCATTCAATCAGGAAGAAGGGTAGGCGTAACTTGACGTAACTAGAAGGAAATGATATTTGATGACTACCTCATGTACCGGACAGAACGGAAGGGCTATTTATTGAATGCCTCCTCTCCTACACCGGACGGATGGTCCCTCTCTCTTTCTTATCCCAGTTATGAACTATGAATAGAAAGCGCATCCCGAGTCCGCATTGAAAGGATATTCATTGAATACCTCAGCCAGGAAAGATCGGATATTGAGCTGAAGAACTACCCGCTTTTGGAAGGGCAAGTCCTCGCTCGGGACTATAAGGAGGGATGTCCCACACTTGCACCCTATTTGAGACTAAGGTAGGTTTGGAACCCTCTGTCATCAAGCGCTCTTCTCCCCCTGTCAGTCTGTACCTCTAGGTATGAGAGACCTTTTTTGTTCTCCCAAGCAGGAAGTCATCCATCGCAATAAGACTGTTGGCAGCTGAAGAAGTGGTTCCGGTCACCTGTCGCAAGATGGCCTATTTTTTCCGATGAGACTCCCAACTAATGTATATTTTAATATTGAATCCCTCCAACTAAAAAGTATAGTAGTGGAGTTCACTTTCCCCACTCCAAACAGACTTTTTATGCGATCGATATGCCAGACTCTTAAGATTTGGTACTTTCCCTTTCTCAAGTGAGGTAACCTGGAACTTCTTTTGTTACTCTCACTTTTTGAGGAGTGCCCGAACAAGAGCTTGCTGTCCTTGGGGTAGTTTGTCTGGATTCTATCCCTTCTACACTTGGTGGGCCTGGGAAGGGCTTGCTATTTGTTTACATCCAAATATACCGGATTAGTCGATTTGATCTTACTCCATCTAGACATGGCCCCAACTTGAAGCTTGACCACCTTACCCGTCATTGACGATTCCTGATCCGATAGTTTGTAATATCTGGAAGACAACTCATAAGTGATTTCGAATTGCATGTGGTGAAACAGAGCTAAAAGCGCGAGTGCACGATCTCAAAAGAGGCAAGTGAACGTTCCGCTTCCTCAATCTCGAACTCTTGATTTTGGGATGAGCTCCCCTTACCTGCGCTATTCTGAAAACTAGAAGAACAAGGTAACTTCACCTGAGAACATCTCCTGCTCCCCTTTCTTTCCCCAGGAGTTAGGTTTTCCTAAAAATGGAAGATTTCTTCCCCGATGAAAACAAAGATTAATAATAATGAAGGGGAAAGCAATCGAAAGTACGCTCAACATGCAGTTAGCCATGTATACCCCAAACAAGGGTACTTATAGGGAAATGAGGAAGACTTAGGCTTAGAGGGTGGTCCGGGATTTTTTCTTTTTTTCTTGAGGAGTGATCTTTCCCATGAATGGAACCATTAATGGATAGCGGATAAAAGGGGAGAATGAAGGGCTTGTTCTTGGAAGACAGAAAGAGAGACTGATGGCTGAGAAGCCGATTGCATTTTCCTTTAGCAAAACTCGGACGTGAGAGTGCGCGGAAAGGGTGAATCAATTTTTTCGTAGAATGAGAGGGGGGACTATGGAATCAGGGCTTTTTTTTTCTTTTCAAATAAGTGTATGGGGGAAGGAAACCTCCCGGTATCTAGGTAGCTCGGTTGTTAGATAGCATCCGATGAGCAGACCATCTTCTCATACTCTTTTTTGTGAAATGTTCTCTGATTTATGGTCAGTTCTCTAGGAATGTAGCTTCCCTTCCTTTCTACACCATTCTATACTGGGAGTTATTTAAGGGGCTCTGACTTATTGTTTTCACGGGGATCATCAATCTCCATAATGGCCAGAGCAAGCCAAGGTTTTAACTCGACTATATAGGTTAACTTCCTTTCCTTTCCCTCACTAGCCTCCTTCGCCGTGCTGCCATCCATTCACTCAACTATCCCGCTCGCATACTTGACTAGCCCAATCCCCTCATCTACTCATCCATACCATTCGTATATAACATTCGCACACTCGACTAGACATGGGACAAAACTCGCATGTTCACCTATGAATGATGCTCTACCTCACTCGACTTGCACTGCGCATCTCGTCATACACCTCCGAAATCTGCAGACAGAGCAATAGTATGTCCAAGACCAGATCAACTAGATCATTCTGGTTTATCCATAGCACTTGACCGTCATCCACAACCATACCTACTCTTCTGGCCTTCCACTTGATCTTCCGGTAGTTACTGAGATGTTTCAGCTAGGCAACACGGTGGGAGAATTACTACTCCTGGTAACATTCCTCGCTGACTGGGGGAAAGAGACTTTTCATTATGATCGGTGTTAAAATTCTATTGTGAAGGAGAAAACAGTGGTATGACCGATATTCGACCCAAGTACTTTTATAATGAGGAAGACTTGTGCCAACCATGATATCATTACTATGAGCTATCTTTTCTCGATCAGTGTGTCTGACAACGAATGAAAGATGCATTTAATGAAGTAATCATACGAGATCAGTCCTCTCTTTTCGTAATGATATGGTCTTTACATTACAATCGGGATTCCAACATTTTGAAGAGGAGTACACTAGACCAGATAGCCAGATTGAACCCGAGGACCCAACCCAAGTGTTGAACTGATTGGAATTCGAATCCTGGAATTTAAAAAAGGTTCCCCAGTCATGTGGTCAGAAGCCCCGGAATCAATGAACCAAGGTTTCTTTGAAGCAAGACAAGCAGTTGAGAAAAGGAGGACTGGGGTAGGCCTGGACGAGTCAGTGAGACCATCACAGGAATTAGATCATGTTTTTGAGGCACACCTCCATACTGTTGTTGGAGGCACACCCCATACTGCTTTTAAAAAAAACGCAGTGAACAGAATGACCGATGAACGCTTTCATCTCAACACCGACTTTTCAAACAGGTAAGCTGCAACGCTAGTCTCCACTGATAGATGACCGGAGATGACTAAAACGACCCTTAAAAGGATTTCTTTTAGCTGCTTTCAAACCATGAAACTATAGGCACCCTTTCTAATGTGTTGGTCAACATATTATTCATGATAATGTTACTACACAAGAAAAAGAGATAATGCTTTAGATTCAACTCTCCTAAACGATCATCTCAGGATGACCGAGGGATGACATCCGACTTCTCACATCAGACATCTCCTACATCCATCAGCATTTGAAGGCCAACACCGACAGAGGCTATTTCAAAATGATTCTCGGGAACAATTCTCAATATTCGGGGGAAGGATTCATGATCCCATAGAAAAGGAATGCCTTTATTTATGTTATGCATTGAATGCCTTTATTTGTGATTTTAGGTAGGAAAATATAACTACCCTACTCTATTGAACTACATGCCTAGCGTAGGATAAATCCATGAAGGATAATGAAGCCTCGGATCAAATATCCTACTATCCTACGATTGAATCAAAGCAAGGTGGATAGAACAAAGAAGGCTTTCATTGCACTACGGAATACTCAAAGCCAGATGGTCAATCTCTCTCTTCCAGGACGGAGGCTTGAAGTCTCAGATGAGATTTCCAAATTGACTATCTTCATCCCGAATTCATGGTTCAAAAGAAAGGGACTTCTTGACGCTTCTAGGACGGCTTTCCTAGGATCAGGCCTGTTTTGGGCCTGAGTAAGGTGAATGTTCTTTCTCAACGAACTACTATTCCGAGTTTCAATGTCCATTGATTCAATGTATGATTGAATGATCATCAATTTCTTTGTATATCCCTTTCTTGCCTCAAAATAGCGTCTTTAAGTGAACTAAATGGAAACCCCCTCCAGGGTTCCTACTCCCTTTCAGGGCTTGGTCTCAACTTCTCGGTAAGGGAATCGTTTCTCCCTCCACCGACTTCGAAGCCAACCTCTTTCTCAAACTAGTTTCATTCACTCCTGTATTCTCTACTCTACTATATATATTCTTTCAGTGGGGAATCTTGAAGGAAGGCTAGAAGGGAGTCCTGTTTAGCCAAGTAGCTGCTAAGAAAGCAATCAGTTCGCTTTTCGGCTGTTCTACGGCAGGATGGAACTTTTCTGTTGACCTAACTTTCTAGTGAGCGGACTTACTCAAAGGAAGGAAAAAGAAGGGGGTTGGGGTGCTTCTATCTCATCTCTAATTCGGGTCTGACCCCTGCTGCTACGGATGCACGGAACTCACCTAAAAATCCAAACCTGCGTGCAGTCAAACTGCTTGGTTCAACTTGGAAAAGACAAAGCATGACCTCTGGAACCAAATCGTTCTTGTCTCTGGATTGCCTCAACTCGAATCATGAGACCTATAACCCAGCTTAACCAACTCGGCTGGCACTGGAACTGTGCTGTCGACTCTACAAGGGCACTTCTCCTACCACACTTCTCGAGCACATCGATGCGAAACCTTCTTGAGTCAAAAGGAACTCAGAATTGGCTAGTATTGGCCTTTCTTCCTCACCTAAAAATCCAAACTCATAACCCATCCACTCAGCTTGACGAGCGAATCATTATCCTTCATAAGAGAATGCGAGATGAGCGCTCCCACTGATTTGAGTCTTCCCGCCAAGACTAATAGACAAGTAGTTCAAGAACACGAAGTCAGAACTTTTAGAACTTGCAGGCCTTTTATGGTATACATCTATAGGCAAACTTTCCAAACAGATCAATGACTCCAGCTCCAAGCTTGTGAAGCTGCTACACTCATCAAATATTTCAAAACTCGCCTCAAAACCTGTGTGGTAGCATTACCGGTGCAAGGCCTTTTCTCCTCTTTGGTTTCGGGCCTTAGCTAGATCAGTGGGTGGAATTGAAGTGTAATTAGGAGTGTTCTACTCCGAATCAGGTGGCCTTGGGAGCTCTTTAGTTAGGTAACACAAGGAAAAAAGCCTTGTTTGTAGGTTCCATTCCTACAGGGGATAATAAAATTCAGTGTTTATCATAAGAGATGCAACTTTTTTGAATTATTTCTCTGGTAACTGATTCCCTAACTTGGTTTTGAAAAGCCAGCTCCCAAAGGTGCTCTATTGAGCCGGTCACCGTCTGGTAGAGTAGGAGCCAACAGAGGAAGTCATGGACTGATTTCTTGGAGCATTCAATTACATGAGAAAGGTCGATCTCAATTTCTTAACACCAAGTCATCATTCAATGTGAGGAACTAGGGACCAGACCCGCAATAGGAATCTTCCATTCATCTCGATTTGGCTGTACCATATTTTGATCTCCCTCTTCTTCGATCAGGAATTCCAAGAAAATCCATGACTCCTCGATAAAAGCACTTTCTTTGTCTTGGTCCCAATTCAACTACATCCGCTATAGTTTCATTTAGTGGTTATTGAGTTCGCGGAACACAAACTGAACCTTAAAGTTCACATAGTGAGAGAGTGAACAAGAAGCCATAATTCTATTCATTAGATTCTGCTCTCAATAGAAGGCTTTCGCAACTCAACATCTTTCCTCTGCTCACTTGAAGTTTAGATTGCATTGTCGCCGCATATAGCATGGGGAATCTGGTTTAGCACCCACATTTAGGAAAAAAAGAAAGACTGACGAGCAGCTAGAGATCTTCTTCTCGAAAATTTGTCTTAGCATTCTCCTTCCTTCCCTCTAACGAAGGAGAGAAGGGCTTTTTCCTTGGGCGATTTTTCCAAGGCCTTGGATCATAACTAAAAAAGTCCATTCACTATCGGAATGACTCAACATTCTCGTACTAGAGTTGACATATAGAAAATGGGTCATCAATAAGACCTCTTTTTGATCGGGATTTCGCCTATTCTTCCACTAGCCGATCTTAATCATGATAGATGAAAGCAAGACCTTTCTCACTGAACTATCCTTTGGAAGGGAAGGTGAACTCTTAAGAATGACCAATGGGAAACACACAAACATGAATAGTTGCCCTGATATCAAGTGGTCGGCACAAAGGAATCTTCTTTTAACAGTCACCCTTGTACCCCAACTTCGATTAAGAGTGAACGATGTCGATTCTTACAAGCGCTTTTTGATGATATGGTATCGTAGACAACTCGATTCGTTGGAGAAGCCCTTGAAATTCTCCACCTATTCCCCTCTCCCAGCTGCCCCCGCCCATTATTCCTAGTAGGTGCAGAAGCAGGAAAAGAAGAAAAATTAGCATTGATCCAAGCAGAGGTATTTAGAACCGGAAGGAAGCTGGCACTTGGAAAGAAGCAAGTGAATGGACAGATGCTTGCTCACTCAAAGGATGTTTATTACCCGGTACACACCAAAAATTGGAATCATTGAACCTCTAAGAACCACTCCTTAAAAAGCTAGCAACGAACTGAGATAAAGGGGAGTGTTGTCGGATCGACGAGATGACTTCCATTCCAAAGGAGAGTGTCTAAAGTCCCAAGACCGGTTAGCCAAAGACCATGGTTATCATCGTTGATTTGGATGTTTTTTCATTGGAGGGTGGGAAGTAGATAGACATAGGTGCGGATGAACTGAACTCGTGCTAAAACTGTGGTCCATCAGATCAAGATTGCAAGAAAAGGACTATATAGAAAGATCTGACCCTTTCTAAACCGAATACGGTTTAGTAACTGAGTTCTAAAACCTTATAGATTCAGTAGCAGCCCTTTCTGAACCGAATAGGGTTCAGTAGCCGAGTTCTCAATGATCTGACCCTTTATAAAGGGTCAGGAAATGAAGAAGGTGAAACGGAAATCTCTATCAATATATATCAGTACCAGGGATCCTGACAGTCCATTGGTGCCTTCTGATGAACTATCCATACGGTTAATCGGTTCTCTTCCCACCCCAATCTTCGCACCGCCCACTACAGATCGACCTAGAGTTCTGCATGGGGTGATGGGTTTCTATCCATGAACCGAAGGTCTCACCCGCTGGGATCATCGTACTCAAATCGTACACCGCCGAAGGAACTACTTGGCAATGGGTGTCGTGTTGAATGGATATGGACATGTCCTGAGTGGAATGGATGGCATCAACTCGAGCGGTCACTCTGTTGATACTGAATAACCCCAAAGGACTACTACCTATATTATATCGACCCGAGTGGCTGCCTTCCATTTCGTTGGCCATCTCTTTGATCGGTCAGGACTATTAGAGTAGAGTACTCACTATTAGAAGAGTACTGACGAATCACATATAGCTGGGGGTTGAGCTTCCAATACCAACAAGGTAGATATTTCCAGTGTCCAACTCAAGGCCAAGGAAAAAGGCAACGACATGGGTCAGAGATGGTATGATATGTCGATGAAGAAGCAGCGGTTGGGAAAAACCTGATGATGGGTATATTCCCTGCTTTCAAATGGCAGTGGGGATCTCCTCCTTCCCCCAAGGGTGTCCTGTTGACTCGATTGGCCGAGTGGTGATAGCGTGCTGGGTTGCCTTTGGTTATGATAGTATCACCACTCCGAACTCCACACTCTTGCCAGCCCGAAAACCTTGCCCCATCACCTCACGGGTAGTGGTGGTTGCATTGCACTCAACCATGAGTTGAAGGAATACGTAGTCGTTTCACCAGGCATTCTAGAACACCTCACAACCCTCACTCATCCCGTGGGTTGTGTTTGATATCATTTCAACTTGGCTCAATGCAGTGAGGTTAGAAACACCTGTATTCCGAGTAGTGGCTAAGCCTATAGGGAAAAGGAAGGAACGTTTCATAGCATTACAAAGAGAGAACAGGTGGTGCTGGCTGACCTTCTTCAAGTCCCATGGCCATTTCATCCACCCTGACCAATACTATTAGAGTAGAGTCGGGTACTCTGTCTATATAGTACTGGAGCAAGGTATCAGCCCCATGGCAATTGACACTTCCTTCGTCTTCCCATCGCGACTATACGCGCGAGGTTTCCTAATGACCTTGTCCGCCACTTTGATGCATGGCGAACGGGTGCGTGCCTTCCGGGCAGTTGCACTCAAGTCAGAAATGATATAATAGAGAGTGGATGCCTAGCAGTGGTGAAACGGGTCGGGAGGACAGAATCAATTGAGTAGCTGTACTCATGGATGAGTTGTCGCTGGGGCAAGAGGACTCATAGGAATTCGGAAAACCATAGGGCCAATATCACGAGATGGTCAAAGTGGTGGACTTTATATGCTAAATACCAGCATGATGCTTCATGGCCGAAGGGATCAGGTCCACACGATCTATTTAGGGCAAGGGGTCATCGATTCAAACAAACCGGTCGATCAAACCCCCATGTCAATACGACAAAAGCAAGCATATCTAATCTACTCCCGTCCGATAGTCCTTCGGTGCGATGGGAAAAGTCGATGCCAATAGCTGCACTGGTGTCTTGAAACTGGAACATTATCATGTCGTATATTATATTATAGTAGGATAGTTGGTCAGGGGCGACAGGTGGGCTCGGGCTATCACTCCCGTTCTCCTGGTTGGACATCGGAGGTTCCTCTCATGGTATCAGTTCAAGTCCTTCCATTTCATAAAAACCTCCTGGTCTCGCATCTTCATATCCTCTTTCCATAGTCTCATAAGGGCAAGGGTCAGGATCAGTCTAATGGGACCTAGAGGTTTTGAAGCTGTAGTTTTTGACCGTCTCTTTCAATTCCTTATTCAGTGAAGAGTAGCTTATCAAGACTCAAAGATCTCACCTAGCGGTGAGGTTCTAAAAGATCTGACCCTTTCTAAAGGGTAAGGATAAGGGGAAGATAAAAACTATCTTTAGCGGTTCGTAGGTGCCTTATTTGATCTAGTAAGGGGAGATAGAGCTAGAGTAGCATTCCCAAGCACTACCCTCAGTTGCAGCCCCAGGTCCATATAAAGTCAAACAGTCAATCTACCAGCAGCAGAGGCTACAGATACATGTCCACCCATTTATCTATTACCATAAGCGAGAGCAGTTGCAGGTATCAAGTTTTGTGAGGGATTTCATTTGCGCTTTAAGGGGTACTACCTATATTATACTGAAGGAATCGGTGTTGTTAGTCTAAGATAAAACAGAGGGGCTTTGGAATCCATTCAGTATTCCGTACACTAGGAATCCGATCCGAACTTTCATCATATCATAGCCTTTGTTTTCTTAAACCGAAGAGAGTGATGCGAACAATTCAGGAGGTCGCAGATCAAACCCTTAGTGAAGTTTCGGGTTTCATAAGTACTCTCGGTCAATCATATCATTCTCCAGACGGGATGAGACGATGTTTAGAATACACTCTTGAAAGTTCTTTTAGATATGACCCTTTAGGGTGAGGTTCAAAGATCTGACCCTTTCTAAATGGTAAGGAATTCTGAAACCGCTAAAAGAAATGACCAATCTGCTACTTATATCTAAGGGTTCTAAAGGGTAAACTAACTGCACCAGGTTGTGCTACTAGGTTTTGTTCCTCAACTTCGATCATTGGATCATGATTTCAAACTCGCCAAACGTCAGAATCAATTCGTATGAGAAATCGTCTGAGATCCGAGAAATGGAGAGAGAACTCCGCCTAGTGGGAATTCCATGATTCCGATCAGGATTCCAATCATCAGTTCAAGAGTTTGAAGAAGGTCGACACTGGATTTTGATTAGGTTCCTCATCAGTATTACATTATTTCTTTAGTAACAAACTGTATCTTGTTCAAACAAAAGATCAGAGGCGTGAACTATTGATTTGAAAGCGTAATTCGGGATAATATGTAAAAGCGGTTATCTGTGGAAAAGGCTTCTGTAACTGTGGAAAAGGATGTGCCTCAATTCTTTTTTTTAATTGCGACTTTCCCTCTTCTGCCTTCTGTCTCCTGCCCTTAAGTATTCGTATACCGGTAATCAGTCTGTAGGCCTTAGTTAACCAGCTTATAGGAAGGTAAAGGAAGGTAGCATGGTTATAGCATGGGCAGGTAATCGCCCGTTAGTGAATTTCTATCTGTAACGGTAGGATCATTATTCAACCATCTATCGTAGTAGCAGTAGCCTTCCCTTCTCCTTTTACTTATCAAGCCTTTACTTTCAATATATATCAGTATCGTTCCTCCACTTTTCCAGTGCTTTCCTTTTAGCTCGGGCTATCTGTCCACGAATACATTGTCCTTAATCTTTTCCGTGAGCTACACACTATATATATAAGTACCCGTATTTGAAACCCTTCCAGTATTGTATCACTACTAAGGTAAGGGTAGAATCAGGAATCGGTAAAGGGATGGCACAATCAAATCAGTACATGATTTCCTTCTTTATAGATTCAGTACGATTACGATTCCCCTTGCTTGCCCTGCTTGGTAGAACTATTCCCTCCCCAACCCCTTTGGCACAAGCAACAGCCGGCAAACAACAGCGCTGGTAAGGAGAACCCACATGCAGGCCCACTACTAGAAATGTAGCCCCAAGAGCTTAGCTTCCTTGCTCAGAAGACTGATAGCTACTATCTTTGAAAAGAGCTACAAGCATCTTTTTTATCACATCTTTATCTTTTTCACTCAAGATGGTAGTAGGATGTCCTAACGGTATTTCAACAGGCCTTCAGTTTAAAAGGAAGAAAAATGCCCTATGATAGACTCCCACTCATAAAGGGGGAGAGTTAGTAACCAAAACAACAAGTGGAGTGCTAATATGGATAAAAACTAACTCCTTTATACCTCCTTTAGGGCGTTGCGTTCGCTAAGAAGCCCCATTCCCAAATCCAACTGAATCACCTCGTGAGCCAAGCTAGGGCACGGTCGATTGATCCCACCCTTTCTCGTCCCTATATTGATTTTTTTTCTTTCAATTCAATTATATTCATATAAATCTAATCCATCTGCTAGTCGTACTTGAATATTTTAGTCTTGTAATCCATAATATTGGAATCTAGTCTTATGCTCCGTGTAGTCAAATCGGACTCAACTATTAGAATATAAGGTTTTCCAAGGTGGTATTCTGACTCATTTCAGGAGGAAGGAACCAGTCTCAAGAAGTGAATCAAATAAGTAGTAAGACGAATCTGATTCATCAGATAAAGGATGGATTACTCGATAACAAGCATCCATTCTATTGATTTTAGCTAGAAAGAAAAAGCAGCCGATGACCCGGATTCCAATCTTTGTGACATATGTATGAATTCATGAAAGCTCTTCATATCGATCTCTCTATTATGCCTCCCCAGAACTGAACTACCCATCCATTCTTTTGACAGTGAAAATATATATCAGTACCAGTCTCCCTGAACCAAATGGAAGCGAATGAGCAGGCGCTATCTCCTTCTCATTGCTCTTCACCAATGGGGAAGCGAGTCCACCAATTCTTGACCAGGGCCTTTCAACCATCTATTTCTCTCTCCTGGATGATAGCACCAACTGGCCCAAACCTACGTCTTATCTCTTCCGATTCTAAGGCGTAGATATCAAACTCTACTACCTATATTACCATGTCCCAAACCCGCACCCGTCGGCTGACCTCAAGCAATCTTCTTCCCATCCATCCATCAAGGAGTACGAACGAGCGGAGCAATGACCTGGATCCAAGCTCTCAACCTCATTTCTCACCAGTCCTTGAATCCGATCTCAACTATTAGAATATAAAGTCTTACCCCTATTCGTTCGTTCATTGCTACGCCTAGCCCCGAGAGGCAGTAGGCACAACTAATGAATATCGTCTCTGGATTCCCATTTCACCCCTTTCACGTTGATTTTCATTCCCCATCCCGGACCTGCCTGCTACCGCCCAATATCTTATCTTCCCCTCGGCAGGACCAAGAGAGATGGCAAGGCAGGAACTATATAGGAAGAGTACCTGACTCTACTCTAATAGTCCAGTAGGAGACTTCATACATAAATGACTTCGACATTCCCAGTAGACTTTGACAGGTGTTTTAGGACCGGTTGTCAATAATTATTAGCTGGGAAACCCTTGAATCGTAGATACCATCTCTAATAAGCGGGGGTGAACCTCTGCTCCGAACGGCTGTAGATGCATTGATAGAAAGACAAGAAACTGAACACCCGAGAGAGGAATACAAGGGGGGACAAGTGATGGAACACTCGACCACTGCCCCACCTCCCTGGGAAGTATATAGAGATCTTGACCCCTCTGTGCCTTTATCGCTCTCCTCAATAATATTCCTGATCATTTGTCCCTTCTGTTGTTAGACCCGCTGGAACACAAGGCCAACTCTTCCCACTTCCCTGTATTGATGAGGCTGCTCAAGCAGTTCAATCAACTAAGGCGGTGTTAGGTATTCTTTCACCTATCACTGACAAAGACCCATCCATGGTCATAATGTTACACCATATGGTTAGGCGTCCTATCTCAATCAGACACACACCATATTAGGGCAAAATCCACCGAAACCATGCTACCACCACGAAATAACAACACCTACCTCTTTGGGAAAGAGCAAAGGGACGAAGAACCTAGCTATTATTTTCTAATAGCCACTATTAGAAAATAATAGGCCAATATATCTTTGTTAATTCAACCAGACATAGCTAGAGATTGATTGTGAATCCCTCTCATGCTGGTTCAGGAACTCCCCCCCCCTATGGACTCTAAAGCCCTACCCTGTTCTCGAAGGGATGAGGGAGCATCTGTTCTACTCCCAGCTCACACCCTATTCTTCATTATTACCTTCCAAACAGGGTCGTTCTACTCGAAAAAACAAGTTGCATCTCTCCTGGGGGTAAGAGTGTTCGACAGGAAGGGAGGGTGACTTCTAGTGTCAATTCCTTTTTATTATATTCATCTGATGATGATGATCGACCGTTCTTCTCCTACAATTTTCGTCGAAAGGGAGTAGGGAGTAATGCTTACTACCTTAGGTCATCACTCAATCCATCAGTCTTTCTAGCGATGGTATTTTCCTAAGTCGACTATGGAAACACTTGTCGGTCGAATGAAAGAAAGACTACAAAAAGAATCAGAACAAAGGAGGAAGAAGAGGAAGAGGTATTTATAAACTAAGAGCCGAAAGAAAGGAATTCTTATTTCTTAGCGCTTGTGCTAAGAAAGAAGGGATACCATTTGAAGACTGAGAGCGAATAGTGATTCTCCACTATTCATTCATATTTGTATAAAGACAGTCTGATTCAAAGGGAGAAGAGCCCCCAATCTTGCGACAACTAACAGAAAATATGTTGTTGTTATAGCAACATATGCTGTAGAAGATGGGGCAGGAGCTCAAAGAAAGAATATAATCAGAACAAGAAGCCGAAGGAAAATGACACTAGCTAACCATATGCCATTCTACCTGCCTGCCTCTGGGTCTGAACATCTCCAATGGTACTTGAACCTCTTATCACTAAGGAGAAAGTGCCCTTTCTGTTCATGTTCCACCTTACCGAATCCTGCTTCGGTGTTGAATCCATTTATTTATGCATTTATCTAGTAATAGAAGAGGGCAGACCTTTATTATAAGAATATCTGAGCTACCCTTCCCTTGATAATCGAAACACTTCTATTTTTAGAATAGGTGACTTCCGGATAAGTTTCACCAGAGGATAGAGATTCAAAAGTGATAGGTATGTGACGAAGGTCCCGACATATGTTTGAAAGTGGGGCTTCTGGGGCCCAGAAGCCTAGGAACATTGAATGAAAAACTATGAGTCATATGATGGGAGTTTCCGGTGTATTGGGCACGACTTTTCTATGTACACAAACTAATGGTTCACTTCTTTGGGAATGAAAGTTTGAAAGTCATATACGACCTACGGAATAATATGCTCAATTTCTTGATACCATACTTATCCTGAATGGTGGACAGGCCAAGTACTGTGCAGCATTGGTTGAGATAGGATGCGAATAGTATCATAGTAACTACCGTAGACTTGTTCCACTCTTATGTGCTTCTGTTACACAATCAGGGGAGAGTGTAGACGAAAGAAGGAAGGTGGCCCTCGCTGAAGCCCTCAGTTCAACTCGAGTCTCCTTCGGACCCTCATTATGTCGAGATCTTGATTTACTGACATTCAATATTGCCACTTTATACTCATATCCGACAGTTAAGGAGAAAGGTTCCCCGAACTAAGATATCCTTCTAAGGAGGCCACACCAGACATCACTCTGAGAAACAATTCCCCTAGACCTATGTTCATGTTGTGCAATCCTCAAATCCTCAAAGATGAGATATTTATTTATTGACTTGAACCATGGGAACGAATCTACAGGGCAAGGGTCCGAAGGAGTGAATGGATCATCTCCTTTAATAATTTACTAACCTTAGTTGGGTACTGTAAGAAGAGACAATCTAATCTAGTCAACTCTTACCTTCTATGGACATATATCGGCTAGAGTGCTCCGACGTCAAGTGCTCGACAACAGCGATACAGGAAACCATACAATCGAAGGCTAGAAGATAGGGCTTACTAACATATGTTATGTGTATAGATGTAGCGTCGGTGAGGGAGTTAGTGGATGGGGGACTATCTATAGTAAGTCCACTATTAGAAGAGTACATGTCTTGCAGGGTGACGTTGGGATGATGAAGAGTTGCAATGAAACCATGTTCGGGCCTCGAATTGCTTCTCAGGTGGTCCAAACGAAGAGACTGAGAGGGGATCAACTATTAGAATATAATAGGAGCTTCTGTGAACGATTCAGTGGTTAATTGGAAATGATGATAAGCGCAGCAATGTAGTGATCCGGGGGAGACAGTTGGATCCCTTGTTGAGACTCAGTGATGAAATAGAAATAAAAATAGCTGGTAGCTAAAATAAAGTCATCTAAAGAGCGAGATAGAAGCAGATCGCTAAAGATAAAATGTTAACGGGGATTATACATAAATAATAGAAAAAAACAAGTACTAGACTAGTAGTTGAGTTCCCCATTAATCCGGACCACTGTC
This sequence comes from Viscum album, assembly GCA_963277665.1. Taxonomy (NCBI): domain Eukaryota; kingdom Viridiplantae; phylum Streptophyta; class Magnoliopsida; order Santalales; family Viscaceae; genus Viscum; species Viscum album. The sequence goes on from OY728119.1 coordinate 664,248,521, forward strand.
ACTCTAACTGGAAAAAAGTAGTCCACGAAGCGGTCTCGACGAAAGAGCTTTACAAGCGGCATTGATGCAGTTATTAAACCAATTCACTGAGTTGTTTGCCTTTTGATCATACTTGGTAGCTCGTTCTATTTCCTTGTCCTTCGTTCGCTCTGTCCAAGCAATGATTACTAGCATGTGTACTAGAGCAGCTGAGTCTTGGGGATAAGGAGTCCTATTCTTTGAGGTATTTACTATGATATCTATATATTGGGACGGTGTAGCTCTCGATAGGTCACTAAAAATAAGAACTAAAGGAATGGAAAGAGGAATGTGCACCGAAGGGTACAACAAAGCAGATGGTGAGCGGCTAAGGATAGAGCTGGTGATTGATTGCCTTAGGAAGTAGGTCTTTCTTATAAGGGATCAGTATTTGATATAGATAGGAGGTATTACACGAGGGGAAAGCCATTAAGGCAGAATGAGACAACCCTTTCTTATTCAAACCTTTGCTTCCATAAGACACATGGTTCCGAGCACTAGTCACCTATTTCTATGACAAAAAAACCGTTGTAACCACCACCTAAACAGATTCATCGCTGACTTGAGCTTCCCTGCCCATCCACCCTATTTAGTGCATCGCTTGCTTGAAGCCAATTCTTCCTATGTGAAATATTATTCTTTCATTCCCCTCCCCTCCATCGTTCAAATCCATTCCTTTCTGAAGCCTCTGTTGTTTCGGCTGACGGATGTGTCTGTGTCTTTGGCTTCATCCGTAAATGATGCTAGAGTGGAGGGTCTGAAGGAGATGGATCTGATTTCCATCCAGCTCTTTCGGACCCTCTCTTCCTCGATCGGGAACATCCCTCATTTAGAGCAGTCTCTAGTTCAAGGTCGACTGCTTAAGTGGGGGCAGGGGCACCACGGGAGGGACTTTCATGATTGATGTAATTTCTCATTAAAACCATAGATCTGAAATGAACGAATTAGAAATATTTCAGATTTGAACTGTATAATAAGGAGCTTCTTTTCCGTACATTTATGTCGTGGATTCCACTTACCATCGCAATGGTAGCAGAGTCCCTTGGCCCTTATTTCTTCAATAAGGCCACAAACCTTGATTTCCCTGGAATCCATTGCAGATACATTTCTGTATGGTCGAGTGGTCTTTAGGCCTAATTGATTCATCACTTTTAGGAACATCACATTGGTGGAAGCTCCTGAATCAAGCATGCAATTGTAAAAAAACATATCATTTCTCCTCAGAGTGATGTAGAAAGGGCTAAATCTACCTTTCTTTCTGTCCTGATTCATTTCCGGGAACACTAACGGACAATATTCATTCATATCCTTCACTTCTTACGTAAGCCCAAAAAAGTTTCTGACCTGTGAAGGGATCTTATCCAATTCTGACAGAGGTTTTCTTTTTGCCAATTCACTCGCCAGATCTATATTTAAGTCAACATAAATAACAGGAGATACAACTTCGGCAAAAGATACTTTGGTGGCTCCAACTGTGGGATTATCCTGTTCTTGCCTCAGTGGCCTCTGAAACACCTATTTGTTTTTCCCATTATCTTGCTGCTTCCCCAACATCCTGCATTCATACACCGCTGGAGATAAAGATTCATCTTTTTCCGCAATCTCTGCAGGTGCAGTTTCCGACCTAAAGAAATCAGTCAGTCTAGCCCGACCAATCAAAATCGGTACTGTCAGTAGTCGCAATGGGAATCAATTGATCTTCTAGGCGATCGAATGAATGAAAACTGCTTCCGGAATGAGTCAAAGTGTCTTATTCTACGTTCGGTAGAGTCAACCTAGAAGAAGAGAGCGAGAGTGGAAGGATAAATTCAAGTGAAAGGTTTCTGTTAACGGCTGCGTTAGTTGAATGAAATGAAAAGACAGAGAGAGATAGGCCTCAATATTGTTTTATTAGGACTTCCCCTAGGCTAGGGTAAAGTAGGAAAGGGAGAATGAAGGGGTATAAAAACATAAGATTGAGTGGCTACACTGAACGACTTTCCAAATTCATTTTCCCTTTCTGACATCACTATTATATTCTAATAGTTGACTCTCATCACTAGCTTCTATCAATATATATAAGTACTAGCTGGCGATTCCCTCCTCTTATGCTTTAGTCACTACTCACTAGCTCATAGGTCACTAGCCCCTCTCGTACTTTCTTCTACTCGTATGAAGAGTTTGTACTTCTCCTATTAGGAATCAGAACAGGCACAAAAGGAAAGAGTCACACACACCTGGTGATATTGTTCGCTTGGCTTTAGCTCATCTTTCCTCTCCGTGGGTGCATAACTGAAAGCTTTCAATCAAGTCTTCACGATAGTAGCCTTCCACTCAGAAGTCATCAAGATGCTCCAAAATCCATACCTAAAGAAAAGCTGCACATCCAAAGAAAGTGCCATGCTTCCGGGTTGAGCAATAAGACAAAGAAAGGATAGTCTCGTCAAGTATCACGTGCACCACCGACACTTCCGCATTCATTTTCTCCACCAAAGAAGTGAGCCAACAATCAAGAATTTCGGGCTCGCTGGGAAAGAAAACACTCCCAAAGATGGAAAAGTCCAACGCATTGATTTCCCAAGCTAAACTAAATAGAAGGACTCGGCTGAGTTTTCCCCTCGCCTACAGGAGTTATGGATCAATAGACTCTTCATGCGGCCAGGCATCAATTCGAAAGTGAGGACACTGTCCCTCTTATCTGGATCTGTCTTTCCTCGGTCTCTGACTATATAGTAAGAGTACCTGTCCCGGGTATCATACGATTATGCCATATGATTATCTTTCTTTTTTATCATTGGAACATCTTCTACTCTTTCGGACTTTTGAATGCCTCTCCCTTCCTGACCCTAAGGTTTCAGATCTTTTAGAACCTTTATTAAGTACTAGGCCAAGGGCGTTGCTCCTAGTAGAAGGTTGACTATTTCCACAACTAATTCTTTCCCGTAAGAGGATAATAGTTGATAGTGGGAGGGCCCAAAGGCAAGTAAAAATACCCACTAACTCCGAACTATATAGAGTCAGTACTTGCCTACGAAATGGGTACATAGGCACTGAAGCCCAGTCCTTTCCACAACCTATCTTTGTAGCACCCTATTTTGAAAGAATCTATTGTTGAATAATATAGGGGGAGACTCCTTATCATAGGGCTCAATAACTATATTTTAGAGTACAAGTCAGACGATGCAGACACAACGCTATACCTAGAGTCTAATTTGTTTTCACAGTCGATTGAAATCCTACACAGAACCTCCATAGGGAAGGGCGTCTAGGAAGATCGAGAAGAACCTTCAAATGATATAACTAGAGTCAGGAACCGCATATATAGGCATGATAGAAGGAAAAAAGGCATTCCTTCCAGGACCTATGTCCCATAACCTTTCCCTTTGGGTAGGGAATCCACAGGAAGAAGCAGGAAATCACCCGAGGAATGCCTTTATTTATGCCTGGTCGCAGTAGGAGCCAACTTATTTCTTTTACCCCTAAGAGGAAAGAGGCACTTATTCCACTGGGACCACTCCTCTATTTAGGAACAATACCAACCTACTCTGTTATCAGTTAGCAAGATCAAACAAAAAAGATGTTATTGACTAGGTTCGGAATTCTAGTGATAGTTATCTCGGGTTTTTTTCTTAATTAGGAGTTCACCCAACAGCGGCAACTCAAGAAGCAGTGGCTAGGCTTACAGCACTTACGAGAGCAGCCTATTAAGATAAAAGGGGGAGCTAGAAGTCAGGTACTCTGTCTATATAGTCCGACGATGCGAAAGGGCTCCATACGGCTTTCAGGGTTCACTCTATCATACTGCAAAAAAACTTAGCGATCACCTAGGGCTCTACTTAGATAAAAGGAAGGGATTGATAGTCCATGAGTGACTATTTGAGGATTATAAAGGAGTATATAAAGCCTCAATTTGATATGCAAGGCTTTCGGATTTGGGGTGAGAGGGGTGAAAGTCAGTGTTTTTGGTTAATGCCCTATTTCGAAAGGGTTCCAGGCAAAAGAAAGATATGGGTGATAGCACAAGGCATAGGAGTGTCAGTTCCTAATTTATTAGATGACCATGCGAACATCGATATCGGTTATTTCTCATGTCTACCTAGTCAACTATTAGAATATAATAGCTATACTTTTACTTCCTTCTTTCGTGCGCTTCCAGGCCACTACTAATTTAAGGGAGAGATTTCTGGTTCCTGCTGATTTCGATAGGGCCTATTATGGGGATCGGTATAATATAGGTAGTAGACAAGGCATAGTAAAAGGTTGATGTTAAAAATTCAAAGCTTAGAGATGTACTTGAAGTTACTGATTGAGGTGATTTGGGTTAGAATCAGATTCTGGTTCCTATATTGGGTTTAGTGCGAGTCTACGTATTTGTCTCTGTCGAAGAGAGAATATGGCTTTCCGGTCTCATAGAGAGTGACTATAGGTTCTTTGATTTAGTGCATGGTCGAAGAGACCTTATCAGTTATTGACTGCCTTACACTTCTTCCGGTTCCTTGATCTCAAACAGATCTTTCTGTTCTTTCTGTTCCAGAGATAGGTGCTTCCGATAGGGACTGTGGTAACGCTAAGATAAGCCAATGAATAGCTTTCCAAAGCTAACCAATGAAGAGATCTACCCTAGATTCATTAATTTTCTTGGATATTAGGGGGTGATTTCAACCTACTAATAATAGGGGTTTGAACCCTTTGAAAAAATAGGGGATCTGGGACAGGCGGAAGCAGCTAAGGGATAGAAGATCCCATTCACTAGCCAATGAATCCCCAGGGGAAGAAGAAGAAGAGTAGTTCCCCCAACTGCCTCTGTTCTCCACCCAAGTCGTCCAATTTCAGTCTTTTGCCTGAGGAGAAATACTTTTTCCAGTCAAGAATGCATAAGGTTTTTGAGAAGTCTTTAAGAGATAGGGCCTCACGGTAAGACTAAAGTTCCAGAACTCGACGACCATTGATGCAGAACCGAAATCGGCATCTTAGCCGCCGCTAAGGAACATCAAAACTGAATCCATACATCGCACAACCAGTCAAACGAGACGATCTATCCACCAATCTGTATTGGCACCAATCCAAAAACTTCCCGTATCAGATTACGAGCCCACCTCTCTATCTCAGCTGTCCTTCCTGAATGAACTAACCTACTCTACATGAAATTATTCTTTCAACCTCAACGGAAGACAAGGGGCGACCAAGACATACTTTGAAAGCAGACTTGAAACAAATACCCGATCGTGCTATTCTGAATGAGAGGAGGGGGACTCTTTGAAAGACAAATACCAAGTCGAGCTGTCGGGGAAGAAGAATGCAGGAGAACAGAAGAATAGTCTTCAAACACAAGCAAGTAGTTGCCTTTGGATACCTGCAAGCTGACTCAGAAGGGCCCCACTCTTTATTTTTCTATTGATGATAAGTATGGTAGAGTACTTTTTTTCTTTCCATAAATCTGATCTTCCTCCGGATCCATGTTATCTACTCCTCGACAGATATGACATCAATCAGACTGTTATAAGAACTCTAACCTGTCTGTAGCCTATGTCGTCACGGATTCAGCAAGCTTAGCAAAAGTACTCTAAAGGTGTAAAAATATGGTAGAGTAATTTTTTTCTATTGTCGAATCCTTCTCGGAATCAAGACAAGACTAGTTTTTTTTTTGAAAGGCAAGCGCAACTAGTCTTGGCGAGAGGTTGCTTGCAATACATGATAACGGGACCTCAGGGATTGGAAAAAAACGAGGCTGTTAGCAAGAATGGGTTGTGCAAGTGAATCATAAAAAGTAAGTTGTAGTATCAAATAGCATTAACAGGAGCAAGAGAAGTATGATAATAAGATGCCATAGCTGCATCGAATGCCATGTTTTCAGGAAATGAATCAATAACGCTGTCAAATGCCACATCCGGATGAGAGATTTGCGATTCGTAATTAGATGAAGATGAAGAGCCGGTGCTCTAACCTGATGTCGGAATAGAAACTTGCGGGACAAGGGTTCTTCCTTTTACAGATGTTTAAGAAGATCCACATGAACTGGTCGAGTGAATGGCTACTGCAAGAGAATCCACAACTATCGAATCTAAGTAGGCTGCTGAAGCTATTGACTCCACTGTGGATGGCATGGGATTCATACCCAGGCTAAGGATAAGTTTCAGGTGAGACAGATATTGAATTTGAAAATCCTATATTGCAAGCGGGATAGCCTTTCAGCCAGTTGATTGACTCATAACCCTTTCTAGCCCCGCAGGGCCACGAGCTATATGGAAATATCTTTCGAATCCGTCCTTAACAACCCAGTCCCGTATGGAGCTGCTTCACCGTATGACCAGCTTGTTAACCCCCTCTTCCACCGGAGCCGCAGGAAAAGAGCCTGACCACAATGTTGTAGGGGAACCACTTGCGCTGAGTTAACGAAGGGAGCAATATCGGTATCTGATTGACTCCTCAACAATGCAATGCCCGCCTTCTCATACTGATGTTGACGTTCCCTTCTAGGCGCTTTCCAAAACCCCTCTTAGATCTTAGGTATTCTTTTGTAAATGGCACCTATTTCTCAGAAAGGATGAGGTTCTTACCTTTCAAGGTTGTTTCCCCTAAGAATGGTTGCTGGTAAAGGCTGTGCTGGCTAGTGCATCAGATCTATAGTCGTAACTAGCAGATCTAGGGTATAACCGACCGATACTCCGGAGATACTGCATCAGTGATTTCATGCATGAATTATGTAATTAGTTGATCGACTTGATTTGATGTCTATTTCTCGATCTGCTGGAATAGGATTCATCTTCCTCTCTTCCTTTACTACCTATATTCTAGCAGAGGTAGTTAGGAATGTGTTCAGTTCTTTAAGATCTAAATCTTATCTGTAGCAACATTGATCGCATCTCTAGGGATTTCCTTTGGGGTCATGGCTCTGATAGAAAATGTCTACATCCTATTTTTTATTAAGTGGGAATAGATTTGTAAACCCAGGAGGACTGGGTATTCGTAAAACTTAACAAAACAACTTGGTCTCTTTAACTAAGATCAACTGGTATGTTGCTTAAAATAGTAAGAAACTCTTCTATAGAGTCATGAAAGCTAAATACCTGAATAGGAATGGGGTTGCAACCTCTTTTAAAATGGTTCTCACATCTAGAAAAGCATGGGCAGAGGATGGGAGCTCTATGATAGTAGTGTCCAATGGAACATAGGTAGTGGTAGTTCAATATCCCTCTGGTTTGATAATTGTCTTAGTTTGGGGACTCTTAGATCCCTTATCTTTGGTTCTCTGAACAGAGGTGAAGAGAATCTCCTTATTTCATCCTTTCCTCCACTCCTTATAACAGAGTGAATCGTATCGTTTATTTCTGTGTTGTTTTTTTCTTTTTGGAAGAGGAAGAAATTTCTTCTCCTCCGCTTTTATCCTTTGAACTCCTCTATCAGAAGTAGTTCGGATGGACTCATTGAGAAGCACCATTACCATAGATCCATTAATGGATCTAACGTTGATTTATGTTTGATGGAGGATAGATTTCTAGAGATAGATAATCTTCCTTGCCCGTGACTCTTTCCATAGGCTCTTATTCTTTAGTCTGTTTTGCTTCACTTGCAATCCTATCCATTCCATCCTATGCTGGAAAAGCTTTTCTTCCTCCCCCCATCGCTTTCTCTGCCTTCTACTCTGAGGAATATTGACTTTATCCCCCATCGTCCCATGGTTTCTCATAGTACAACCCTTATTTTAAGGCCTATTTCTTTAGTTGGAATCTTTAGTTTCCTATGTCTGTAGTGGGTAGCTTAGTAGCTCCACAAATGCCTTTATTTTTGAGTCAAGCCGCAAAGACAGCTCTACCGCAAGCGAGTAGCCTTTGCCAAAGAAGCGCTAAGAGCTGACTTCTTTCTTTCCTTGTCAAAGTGAGGGGATGTCAGGAGTGAGGGAGTGAAATGGAAGTTTCACAGTGAGAAGTCTAAGGGTAAAAGATCCCTAGTCTGATAGCTTCAGTTAGTTGTTTAAAAGATATGTTTTGAGTATGAGTTCCTTTTTTGGCACAATAATAAGTAGTTTAGTTACCATGTCCAGTATCGACAATTCAGTCTATTGATGCGGGAACAGAGTCGGCTTAGTAACAGATTCATTCAAAGAGGTGAGTTACCCGTCTTCGATTGAAAGATCCGGTTTATTGAGAATAGCTCTAGTATGAGAGCTTAAGCTATGAGTTGAAAAGTTCAGTATGGGCGCCTCTTTTCTTTAACCACAATAGGGTTCAAGCCTAGCACGCAGAAAACAGAGAAGAAGCAGGAGCCGAGTAGTCCACCTTAGGGATAATTGCCCTAAAAGAAGCAGTCAACGGTAGCCGGCACCGGTTTAGTTACCATATCCCTAGTCTTTTTGCGGACTCAAGGTGACTTCTAACCAGGAGTTCCTCAGAGCACATAATAAAGAGTGCCATTGGTGACTCTTGTTTCAGGTGAATCTGAAACGCACGACCGATTTTCTCCTATCGACCGGTCAAAGTTCTGGTGCTCTGCTAATGTGTATAGCAGCACTCGGGTCGAATCCTCGGCGATGATACTTTGAAATAGTCGTTTGTTTTTAGTTAATTGTATTCTGATTGGGGGGTTTGTTTGCAGATCTTATGAAATAATTTATGGATGATGTTTGATTCAACAAATTTATAAATATTGGGTTGAGTTCATTATTAGCTAGTTAAGCTTGTGATATCCTTGATCTTTGCTTTATATTGCATTTAAATTAACACCCACTTCACAAGTTGGCGCCGATTAGAATTCCTAAGTGTTAAGGCTTTAATCCAAGCCTTAACATAACTAGGATTCTAAAATCAATTAGTACTTGTTTATGGTAGTGTATTTATGGTTCCAATAATCCATGTAAACCACATACTAAACAAAAGATGTCATTAATCAATGACATATTAAGTCCAACATACACAATGTTAAATTAACGAATACTCATCGAGAAAATACTCTCAATCACTTAACATCCCTAAATTTTTACTCACCCCAATTAGATATTTACTCAGCCATTTGGGTGTTTAATATTCTGGTTATAATAATTATGATGATAAATTAAGAATAGAATAAAAAGAAAGGGATTAGAAAAGAGTGGTACGTTGAACACACACACACGAACAATGATGATAATTAAAAACAGATCTTTGATTGAATGAGGAAGAAAAATAAGGGAAGGAGATTCAACTGAATTTAAACTATTTTAAGAACATTAATATTAGAATATAGAAGGTGGAGGAGAATAAGAGATATTGAAGAAGAAACTTTCATTAAAACAGAATTACAAAAGAAAGGACTTACAAAATTACAAAAACGAAGAACACAAAAGTAAGTGAAAACAAAGAGAGGAGGAAAGGTCTTTCAAGTGAAAACTTGAGTATGGAAGGTCCTCCCAAGCCTTTGGAAAATCTTTGGTCGTTCCAATATTATCTCCTCTTTTTTGAAATGCCAACCCCTCTCAAGGAGAGAAGGGGAGAGTATTTATAGCCCAAGGAGTGGACTGTTTTCATTTCCAATCTGTCCTTCCAATTGAATCGCCAAGTTGTCTATTTAGACAGCCGAATCTCCAAATATATCCTTCTTAAAATTTGTAGATAATAAAGTTTTACAACTAATTTAAAAATTTGGAGGCATTTTGACAAGTGGAGCCAAAGTTATGGTGGTTTTATTAAACAAAGTTAAACTGTCCATTTCTATCCATGCTTTTTCGATGGCCAAAATGTGAATGGATTTTGGAACAGGAATATGCCTTAAAATCCGAATTACTTATTCAACAAAGTATTCCTAATATATCTTCTCTTTAAAAATGAAAAATATCATCTCTATTTGATGCTTAAATCATGAGATATTTCATTAATACTATAATGATTTTATTTCTCGGCTAGAATGGTGGGCTGGACTTCAAAGCTTCATTTGGGCACCTTGTACTTGGATTTGGGACTTGCAATTTTTATCCAAGATGAAATGTAGTGTCCCAAGAATTAAGGTAGAGATTTAATATTTTTGGACTTCTCTATTGATCCCATTAAATCAATCTTCAAGGCTGGTCCAGTTTGTTCACAGATTCTTTGGTCTTGTTTGTGAGGACCATATGACCCTTCAAATGGCAGAATTGGCTCATGGTACCTTCTAATGAAATGTTTTATATTTAAAGGAGAATCCTAAAAAACAATAAAAACACAATTTGGATCAGTATAGTGATAGTTATTATTAAAACATTAAAATGACTCAATTGGACTACTTTTAAAAATGCTAAAAAAATATACTTAATATTAAAACATTAATATCTCACACAAATTATGCACATTTCATATAAAATCAGTAAAGGGGTAATATAATAAGTCATTAAAATATTAATAACATCAACTCCCCCATACTTAGTTTCGTTCATGTCCTCATGTGCAACAAATATAAAAACATGACAAAATCATTTTTATTCACCAACAGATATTAAAATTTTGTTTTCTCCAATCAGGGGAGGTTTAGACTATTTCACTCATCCATTTTGAATTCCACCAAAAGTTGTTATAGAAACAATGTTCCAAAACTAATTCATTTTTTCATGCTCAAATTTAGAAATGGAAAATGTGGACACTCGTAACTCACACCTCTCAAGATGATAAAATTCATTTGTGGAGGTTCACTCTTTCACCAACCAAAAGTGAAAATCTTAGAGTTTGAAAAGATATCTCAGCTTCCAATCCCTATACAAAGTGAACAAGAATCAAGAGGTATTTTAAAGGGGTTTTTCTGTGGCTATGGGATGGTAGGAATATAATGTCCAAGAGAGAGAATAAGAGGGTTAAAATACCAACATAGAAAAAGAAATGCACATTTTTTTGAAATAAAACATGGAAGGAAATGAAAACACATATTTACAAGGGAATGATTGTGTGAAGAAAGACACAATAGAGGAAGAAAATATGAAGGTAATGAGAAGATGTAATATTTACAAAACAAAAAACTTCTCCCAATAAGAATATAATGCAAGTGTTCTTTTTTTTTCTTTTCCCTTTTTTTTCTTTATTTTTTCAAAAGTTGACCTTGAAACAGATCTCACACTCATATCCCAACCCATGTTTGATCTCCTCAAGACACTAATTGTAATAGTTATAACAAGATCAAAGGTTGAGGAAGAATGATTTTTGACCTACCCAAGACACAACCCATTTTTTCATTTTTTTTTGATTTTTTTATTTTGATTTTTTGTTTGATTTTTTTTTTGAAAACTTTTCAATATCATTTGTACAATACATTCCCAAATCCCACTGTATGACAACCTCCCCCCCCCCACACTAAAATGTATGCTTTCCCTCAAGCATATGATAACACACAAGAAAGTAAGGAAATGATACCCAAAAATGAAATCCATTCCCCCCCCATACTTAAATTTCAAAAACTTATGCAATGAAAATCCATGTTGATATTGGGTGGGATAAGGTATTGGGATTGTAATATGTCTATAAAAGAAAAGGTTTTCATAGGCTCGAAGGGGATTTCAAAAGGAGGATTAATGTAAGGTAAATGGGAGGCTATTTGGCTATTGTGATTTTCATGTGGTTCAGAAAATGCCACTGTCATATTAATACACACTAAGGTAGGAAATTCAGCTCGAAGGTCCACAAACTCAATACTCACAAATGGGGGTGAAAACACACATTTTGAAAAGATGGACATAGGTGGCCTTGGCATGAAAGCAATTGTTTGTTCTCACGATTTGGGAAAAGCATTTTCCAAATCAAAAATTGAGAATTCAAATTTTTTTAATTTTGACACAAAATTATTTATCCAAAGTCATGATGAAAATAAAAAAAAATTGAGATGAAAACATGTCCGTTAACTCCCCAAAATGTTTGGAAAAAATTTCAAAACTCGATGGTGAGTAATCATGACTCTTTTTTTTAAGTGATTGTTTTTTTGGTTTTTTTTTGGTTTTTTTTGGGTTTTTATTTTTGTAAAGATACACCCACACAAAAGAGAAAGTGAAAAATAAAGGTTTTGATAAAGAAAATGGTAAAAAAATGAAAGATAGGTGAAGAAGAAGAAAGAGGTAGAGAGAGGAAGAGATAGAGAGAGTTAAAGGGAAAGAGGTGCCCCCTGGTTTGGATTTGGTGGGTCGCCTTCTCCATATAGTGGTAGGTCAGCTAGAGAAGTTGGGGAGCCAGTGGAAGTCGATGTTGATCCAGGATTGTGCATCCTCTCATGTTGATTCTTTAACCTATGTCCATTAACCGTGAATGTCCTTTTGGAAGAGGGGTCTTGGACTTGCACTGCACCAAATGGGTAAATGTTAGTAATAATAAAAGGACCTTCCCAACGCGAATTAAGCTTACCTGGATGAAGACGAAATTGAGAATTGAAGAGCATTACATTTTCACCTTCATGAAATTCCTTTCTCAGGATGTTTTTGTCATGGAGTACCTTATCCTTCTCTTTGTACAGATTGGAATTCTCATAAGAATCAAGTCGAAGCTCCTCCAGTTCATCCAATTGCAACAGTCTTTCTTCACCAGATTTTTCACAATCAAAATTACAGGTTTTCACAGCCCAAAAAATACTTATGTTGGATTTCAACTGGTAAGTGAAACACTTTACCAAAAACTAGCCTAAAAGGAGACATCCCAATGGGTGTTTTATAGGTAGTTCGATAAGCCCAAAGGGATTCACCAAGTCTCTCAGTCCAGTCTTTTCTGGTGGGATTAACAATTCTCTCAAGTACCCTTTTCACTTCTCTATTAGAGAGTTCAGCCATTCCATTTTTTTGAGGGTGATATACAGTTGAAGTTTTATGTACAACCCCATTCTTTTTCAGAAGAGCTTCCATGGTTCTATTACAAAAGTGGGTTCCTAAGTCACTTATCAAGGCACGAGGTGTGCCAAATCTTTGGAAGATGTGGGTTTTGAGGAACTCGATAACAATATGATCATCATCCTTCCTAGTGGGTTTAGCCTCAACCCACCTTGAAACATAATCGACTGCAAGAATAATGTATAAGAATCCATTGGAAGGGGGAAATGGTCCCATGAAATCGATACCCCAAACATCGAAGATCTCACAGAAAATTAAAGGCTTTTGGGGCATTTCATTTCTCTTTGAAATTGTGCCAAACTTTTGGCAAGTGGGACATAATTGACAAAACTCATGTGAGTCCTTGAAAAGTGAAGGCCAAAAGAATCCAAAGTCTAGGACCTTTCGGGAGGTCCTTTGTGGTCCAAAGTGGCTACCACCAGGCATTGAGTGACAAAATTCTAAGATAGAGGAATGTTCATCTTCATCAACACATCTTCTAATTACCATGTCTTCCCCAGTTTTCCAAAGTTTATTTTCTTCCCAAAAATAGTATTTTGAATCACTTTTCAACTTCATTTTTTGTTCTTTTGAAAACTTTTCAGGAAAAACACCAGAAACCAAATAATTTACAATTGGGGCATACTATGGTAACTTTGGAGTGAGAGACGAAAGTTTCTCAATGGGGAATTCAGGATCAATGATTTCTGAATGAGAAGAATTAGAAATTCTACTCAAGTGATCAGCCATAGGGTTTTCTTTTCCAGGTCTATATTTTATTTCAATGTCAAACTCTTGGAGCATTAGGATCCATCTTTTTAGCCTTTGTTTGGAATCACTTTTCTTGAGAAAGAAATTTATAGCAGAATGGTCTGTGAAGATGATGATTTTGGCACATAAGAGATAGGACCGGAATTTATCTAAGGCAAAAAACACTGATAGAAGTTATTTTTCAGTGACAGTGTAGTGAGATTGAGTTTCATCCAATGTTTTTGAGTCATAATAGATTACATGAATAATATTTTCTCTTATTTGACCAAGAACAGCCCCAACAGATCTATCAGAATCATCACACATCAATTCAAAGGGTAAGAAGCAATCTGGGGGTTGGATTATCGGGGCAGATGTAAGAGCAGTTTTGAGTTCAATGAAGGCTCTCTTGAAAACCTCATCAAAATGGAAAGAGACATCATTTTGGAGCAAACGAGTGAGTGGGAGAGAAATTTTACTAAAGTTATGGATGAATCTCTGATAGAAACCATCATGACCGAGGAATGATCGGATGTCTCAAACAGAAGTGGGTTGAGGAAGTTATTGGATCACTTCAATTTTGGCAGGATCAACTTCAATACCATCTTTTGAAACTATGTGCCCTAGAACAATCCCATTTGTAACCATGAAGTGAAATTTTTAAAAATTTAACACAAGGTTACACTTGACACACTTTTGAAGGACTAGAGAGAGTAAATGCAAGCGTGACTCAAATGACTAGCCATAAATGGTAAAGTCATCCATGAAGACTTCCATGCAGTTTTCTATGAATTCTGAAAAGATAATCATCATACACCTCTGGAATGTTGCAGGAGCATTACAAAGGCCAAAAGGTATTCTTCTATATGCATATGTTCCAAAGGGGCATGTGAAAGTAGTCTTTTCTTGGTCCTGAGGTGCGATTGGGATTTGGAAGTAGCCGATGTATCCATCAAGAAAGTAATAGTGTGACTTTCCGGCCAATCTTTCTATCATTTGATCAAGGAATAGAAGAGGGTAGTGATCTTTTCGGGTTTCAACATTCAATTTCCTATAGTCAATGCACACACACCATTTGTTCTTTACTCGAGTTGTGACTACCTATCCATGTTCATTTGTGACAATAGTTATCCCACCCTTCTTAGGTACAACTTGAATTGGACTAACCCATTCACTATTAGAAATTGGGTAGATAATACTAGCTTGAAGAAGATTAGTGATCTCTTCCCTAACTACCTCAAGGATGAGTTGATTGAGTCTTCTTTGTGGTTGTCGAATTGGTTTGGATGACTCCTCCAGATGGATGTGATGCATGCAAAGGGCAGGGTTGATTCCTGGTATGTCATCTAGGGTCCAACCTAAGGCCTTTTTGTTTTCCTCTAACACTTGAAAAAGTTTGGACTCCTCGGTTTTAGTAAGTGTGGCAGAGATAACGACAGGATATGAGTGATCATGGAAGAGGAATGCATATTTCAGGTGTGCAGGAAGAGGTTTCAAATCAGTCTCATCTTTCACTTTTGGGATAGACAACTCAGGAATAGAAGAAGGGACTTCAGTTGCTTCAGATTCATTTTCCTTAATACTATCCAAGGTGAAGCAGTAGAGATCAGAATTGATGTGGAATTCAAGAGAGTTTTCAAGTTCCTCTAGATTGATGGAGTCTATGAATTAAAGGTCCACATAAACTTCACCATTTATGACTTGGTTAATCCAAGTGCAGATTTCACAACATCCTATCTCTTAAGAACAGGATGAACATGATGGAATGGGGTTCAATTGACTCTTAGAAGTGTCCTCAGAAGCATGGATTGAGAATGCAGAGTGATCATCGGATGGGTATCGCATGGCTTGGAAAATGTTGAATTTGACCAGTTGGTCACTGAATTCCATGGATAGGATGCCTGAATGGACATCAATCTTGGTTCTCGCAGTCATGAGGAATGGTCTTCCTAGAATTAGGGGAGATCGAGAAGAGTTCATCTCACCTTCCATGTTAAGGACATAGAAATCAGTAGGGAAGATAAGATCATTGACTCAGACAAGGACATCCTCAATTATTCCCTCAGGACTGGCTGTGATTCGATTGGCTAACTGAATGAAAACACCCATTGGGTGAAAGGGACCTAGACCAAGGTTGGAGAATATGGATTTGTGCATGACATTAATTGAGGCTCCTAGGTCTATGAGTGCATCATCAAAGTTGGAACTTCCAATTTTTCATGGAACCGTAAAGGTACCTGGATCTTTGCACTTAATGGGTATGGACTGCTGGGTGGAAACATTTTCAAAGGTCCTAAGTTGCCTCTTGTGGGTACATAACTCCTTGAGAAACTTGGAATACTTAGGAATTTGTTTTATGACATCTAAAAGGTGAATGTTGACTTCAACACGTCTAAACATGTCAAGAATTTTAGGATCAAGTTCAAAGGAATTCCTTGGTTTAGAAACAGCTTGAGGAAAAGGAATTGGATTCCTAAGTGGAATGGAAGGAGGTGAGGGAATGGATTCAGGTTCTTTTTCAAGTTTCTTTTTCTTTTCATTTTCTAGGTGAACATTCAAAGGAGGGTTTGAGGATTTATCTAGAGGCATATCAAGTTGCTTTCCTGATCTAAGTGCAATTTCACTTACATTACCCTTGGGGTTGGGTAATGGTTGAGCTGGGAGTTGGGAAGAATTTGATTGTTGTTGCTGGATCAAGTGGGATGCAAGTTGACCTATTTGAGTTTCAATGTTTTTAAGGCTAGAACGGGTGAAGGAGGAAAGATCTTCCACTGCACTTTCCCATGGTTGCTTGGAAGAAGAGGCTTGTCCCGGATTGGGATTGCCTTGATTTTGGTTCTTGGGAAATCGATTGCATTGGTTTTGGAATTGGGAAGGATCACTAGGATAATGGAATCCAGGAGGAGGATTGTTCCTTTGAGGTTGAGGAACAAAAGGATAAGGTTGATGAAAGTTACCACCACCATGACCATATTGGAATTGGTTTGGGTTTTGAGGAGGGAATTGAGGGGGGTGAGACATGGGGTTACCATACCTCAATCCTTGGTTAAAGTTAGGGGAGAAGGGCTCAGAGTGAGGTTGGTTGAAGTTTCTAACAAACTGAACTGATAGTTGAGGATCGGTGTTCCGCTGAGCATATCCTGCATTGAGCTCCATTGGTCCAGATGAATCAGATTGATCCTCTTGAAGTTGTGGACATGTGTCAGTTGGATGAGATGGAGATTGCAGATTCCACAGTTTTTGATAGGTCTAGAAAACATTGATTGTAGAAAAGACGAGGTTGGGGATTTGGTGGCTATAGCTAGCTGTCACACAAGACCTGTAAGTTCACTCATCCACTCGGTCATTTTGTTCAGCTCAATTGATTGATTATCTTGGGATTGTTTGACTTGAGCATGTGCTCGAGTATGGAATTGTTGTGTGTTTTCAGCCATGTTACTTATGAGATCTCTTGCAGCTGCATGAGTTTTATCAACACGAGAACCACCACTTTTGGCTTCTATGAGAGTTCTCTCCATATCCAATAACCCCTAATAGAAGTATTGGATCAAGAGTTGGTCAGGGATTTGATGATTTGGGCAGGTTGCAACAATCTTTTTGAACCTCTCCCAGTACTCATGGAGTGATTCACTTGAGAACTGACGAATACCACTTATTTCCTTTCAGATAGAAGCAGTACGAGAAGCAGGAATTAATTTTTCTAAGAAAAGACGCTTCATGTCATTCCATGTGGTTATGGAACCAGGAGGTAGGTAGTAGAGTCATGACTTAGCAGTGTCATCTAGGGAAAAAGGTAAGGCTCGGAGTTTGATTTGTTCTTCAGAAACCCCTTGAGGCTTCATGGTAGAGCACACTACTTGGAACTCTTTAAGGTGGAGATGTGGATCCTCACTGTCTAGCCCGTGAAAATGAGGGAGAAGATGAATCAAACCTGATTTGAGTTCGAAGTCAGCATCTATGTTTGGATATTGAATACCAAGAGGTTGGTAATTCATATCAGGGGCAGTGAGTTCTTTAAGTGTTTGTTCCCTAGGATTGGCCATTTCAATTTCAACTGGTTGGATGAGGACTGGTTCTTGAATTATTTGAGTATCTATTATGTTCCTCCTAAGTTGGTGAAGTGTTCTCTCAATTTCAGGGTCAAACAAATTTTAGGTATTGTTTGGGAGGCTGGGGCATTCAGAGATATTTTGGAAGAAAGAGGAAGACGAGTTTTTCATTGTGTTTTTTTTTCAATTTTTTTTTTAAATTTTATTTTTTTTGGGTTTTTTTTACAATAACCAGAAACTAATGACTATATAAAGCAGCATCCCCAGCAACATCGCCATTTTAAATTCACATCCGATTGTTGCCTATCGACCGGTCAAAGTTCCGGTGCTCTGCTAATGTATATAGTAGCACTCGGGTCGAATCCTCGGTGATGATACTTTGAAATAGTCGTTTGTTTTTAGTTAATTGTATTCTGATTGGGGGGTTTGTTTGCAGAGCTTATGAAATAATTTATGGATGATGTTTGATTCAACAAATTTATAAAGATTGGAGTGATTTCATTATTAGGGAGTTAAGCTTGTGATATCCTTGATCTTTGCTTTATATTGCATTTAAATTAACACCAACTTCACAAGTTGACGTCGATTAGAATTCCTAAGTGTTAAGGATTTAATCCAAGTCTTAACTTAACTAGGATTCTAAAATAAATCAGTACTTGTTTATGGTAGTGTATTTATGGTTCCAATAATCCATGTAAACCACATGCTAAACAAAAGATGTCATTAATCCATGACATATTAAGTCCAACATACACAATGTTAAATTAACGAATACTCATCGAGAAAATACTCTCAATCACTTAACATCCCTAAATTTTGACTCACCCCAATGAGATATTTACTCAGTAATTTGGGTGTTTAATATTCTGGTTATAATAATTATGATGATAAATTAATAATAGAATAAAAAGAAAGGGATTAGAAAAGAGTGGTACGTCGAACACACACACACGAACAATGATGATAATTAAAAACAGATTTTTGATTGAATGAGGAAGAAAAATATGGGAAATAGATTCAACTGAATTTAAAATATTTTAAGAACATTAATATTATAATAAAGAAGGTGTAGGAGAATAAGAGATATTGAAGAAGAAACTTTCATTAAAACAGAATTACAAAAGAAAGGACTTACAAAATTACAAAAATGAAGAACACAAAAGCAAGTGAAAACAAAGAGAGGAGGAAAGGTCTCTCAAGTGAAAACTTGAGTATGGAAGGTCCTCCCGTGCCTTTGGAAAATCTTTGGTCGTTCCAATATGATCTCCTCTCTTTTTAAATGCCAACCCCTCTCAAGGAGAGAAGGGGAGAGTATTTATAGCCCAAGGAGTGGACTGTTTTCATTCCCAATCTGTCCTTCCACTTTCATCGCCAAGTTGGCTATTTAGAAAGCCAAATCTCCAAATATATCCTTCTTCAAAGTTGTAGATAATAAAGTTGTCCGACTACTGTCAAAAGTTTGAGGCATTTTGACAAGTGGAGCCAAAATTATGGCGGTTTTATTAAACAAAGGTAAACTGTACATTTCTATCCATGCTTTTTAGATGGCCAAAATGTGAATGGATTTTGGAACAGGAATATGCCTTCAAATCCGAATAACTTATTCAACAAAGTAGTCCGTCTATATCTCCTCTTTCACACTGAAAAATATCAGCTCTATTTGACGCTTAAATCATGATATATGTTATGAATACTATACTGATTGTATTTCTCATCTAGAATGGTGGGCTGGACTTAAAAGCTTCATTTGGGCCCCTTGTACTTGGATTTAGGCCTTGAAATATTTATCCAAGATGAAATGTAGTGTCCCCCGAATTATGGTGGAGAGTTAATGTTTTTGGAATTCTGTATTGATCCCAGTAAATCAATCATCAAGGCTGGTCCAATTTGTTCACAGATTCTCTGGTCTTGTTTGTGAGGACCATATGACCCTTCAAATGGCATAATTTGCTCATGGTACCTTCTAATGAAATGTTTTACATTGAATGGAGAATCCTAAAAAACAAGAACCACACAATTGGTATCCGTATAATGATAGTTATTATTAAAACATTAAACTGACTCAATTGGACTACTTCTAAAAATGATCAAAAATTATACTTAATATTAAAACATTAATATTTCACACAAATTATGCACATTTCATATAAAATCAGTAAAGGGGGAATATAATAAGTCATGAAAATATTAATAACATCAGAATATCAATAGTATGATAGCTTATTTCAGGTAGTTACAAGTGAGATAGATGTGTAACTCACCTCTAAAACTAAGCCAAGGCCCACCGATTGAAGGGAGGTAACCGGTTTGTGAGGTTGATTACAAGGTCCTGAGACTTAAAAAACGTCATCAGATACTCTTTTATGCTCCTTCCTATCCTTTCCAGTCGATCTATTGAATTCCTCATTCATCTAATCCATCCCCTCCTTCACTGCAGCTTCAGGTCGACAAAAGCAAAAGGAGGAAGGCAGTAACTCCAGGACTTCACTCGACAAAAGAAAAGTCTGAGATGGCTATGACTTTCAGACTAAGAAAGGAGAAGAGAATGGAAGATCTTTCTGACGAGGCAAGAGACTAGAGGAGAAATCTTGGTTGCTTCCTCAAGCGGGGTCTTAATGGAAGATCTTTACTTACTGACTAGGAAAGGATAATGGTCCCTTCACCTCCTTTTTCTCCTACATCTTCATGGATTACCGCTTATTTTTCTAAGAAGAAAGGCTTTTAGATTCTTATATTCACAAACCATCTATTCTCTCTCTTTATCTCAAACCAAATAAAGAAGGCAGACTGGTAAGAGGGATGACCTTATATAATTATTAGATCTACTATATGGTTGATCTTCATATTGGTAGTTATCCTACTATCTATTGCTATGCATCAGTCAAATACCTGAGTCTTTCTCCCTTTTTTCCTACTTCTTATCGGATTGAAGACTTGATTTCAAAGTGAAGGCCTAAAGGATTCCTAAACCCGACCTGCTTATAAAGGGGCCTTCCCTATCATTTTCTATCTTCTAGTTTTCTTCCTTCCGGATTCGGGCCTTGATTTTCTTTGTTAGTGTAATAATTGGATTTACCCTTCTTTCGAGTTTTAAGAAAGTTGCGAAAAGGACGTCTTCTTCTATTCCCTCTCCTCTCCCCAGTGCATAAGGAATGCAATCGCTTAAGGTTAGATGAAGAAATGGGAAAGTTCTGAGCTTAACTTACTTAAGTGCGTCTAGGGTCAGGTGGTACTTAAGGGAATATAACTCTTCAAGGACTCTTAACTCCCGTTACCTCTTAAGACAGAAATAAAGATTGGGCCGGGGACACCGGTATACTATACTAATATGAGTCGTTAAAGGAAGCAAGCTTGACTATCGATTATTAAGGAAAGGAAAGTTGCTAGCTTAGCTCACGCGAAGCGGAGGGTCCTTAAGGAGCACCCTAATCGAAATTGAATAAGGTAAGGAGAGACGACAAGGGGGTTTACGTGAAGCGTGAGGAAGCTTGGCTCATTAAAGATTATAAGGAGAGCACAGAAATAGAAGTGCTTTTATCGATTGGCTTGATTGAACAGCTTGATTGATTGAGTACCGTAACTACAATACAATAGCTTTCTTGAGCTTGAGTAGACCGTTCACTTTAGGGAAAAAGAGATCCCGGGGATTGAATCGCTTTTATCCCCTAACATAGTAATGTGAGTTTGATCAAAATCCTTTCCTCCTTTATATTAGTAAGACCTTTACTAGAATATTGTGCTTGCTGCTTATGGCTCATGATCCCTTACCTCAGCCCTTTCTAGTCTCCTTGCTCTCAATGCCCGAGATTCCCCCTATTTGAGTTTGAGTAAGGTGGTCTATCATAAAGCGATAGGGTAGGGAGACTTATTGAAAACTAAAGTCAAGAAAAATAAAGGGTTAGATCCAGTACAGATGTTGAAGAAAGCCTTACTTTACTCCTTTCAAAAAAACTGGATGAGGGTTGGATGGAACAACCTTTATTCAAGCAGTTACCTACCAATCGAAGACCTTTTAGAATGTAAGCTTCCTGGTTCTCTCATGAAGACTTCGGAAATTGAGTCAGGAGGGTTTGGGAACAACAGGATCAATCTCTGCAAAGTACTATGGCCTCCTTCAAGGAGTCTTGTCTGGGGAGAACTTATGAAGAAGAGAGGCTTCTCAAGAGAATTGAAGGCATTCAGAAGTACCTGAGGCTCGATCTTTTCTGGTAGTAGCCTCGATGTCGTAATTCCAAGGCACAACATGATTTTCCGTGTAAGGTTCCAATTGAGGGAGGCTGATAGTGATGGGTCCCTTCGAGGGTGGATAGGTGATAAAAATCGGTTTTGGGATGGGTCTGAGTGTTAGGGTTTGCGGAACCTTTGGTGCGGTCAATGATGCCCTTGGAATGGTGATGACAAGGGGAAGCAGTTGTGTTTGTGATGGAACTGGTACTAGGTAGGTGGATCGAGGGGCCGATCCTTGGTAGGAAACCACCATAGGCCTATTTGGTGCATTCTGAACGATCTGGGAGATAACGTTGTGCAGATCAGGTCAATTCCTATGTTGAGGCTAGATCAGAGGGCATATCATGTGAATCTCTGTGCAATCCTCGTCTTTCACCTTAGGCCAAACAAGCCTATCTTTGAGTGAGATGGGTGGTTGTATCTGGGACATCTTTCTCTTCTTGCATAGACTACTACTCTCTGATTCATTCTACAATGAAGGGCATGGATTCTTCAAAGCGTAATACGCATTCCTCCCTCGCCAATAGAAACTCAACAACTGATGGTCCAGAAGATCTTGGATCCGATGCCTATGATGGTAGTAATAATAGGTCCAATGACCTATACCTCCCATATGATATTCACATATTGCATCTAGAAGGAATTCCGGAGCCTGAGGATTCACTGGTTTAGGAGGCATGGGAGTGACCAGTTTTGATGCAATCAATTCTGGAAGTAGATGAGATGGCAGAATTGGGAGGGGATCAAATTCCCTCTTCTTTTTGACCTGCCTGTCCATTTCTTCTTTGTGATGATGGACTTGAGGGAGGAGTTTTATTCCCCTGGAGGATACCATAGCTATCATTAGTTGCACCATCATCTTCATTTGTCCTTTGAGCTGCTCTAACTCCCTCATCATATGTGTCAACTCAGACGGTTCGGTTGATGTTGCTTCTTCAGAACCTGCTCTTCTTCCTCGGGGAGGAGTCGATCTAGGGTAGCTGTAATCTACTTCCTCTTCATTTCTTTCTTCCTTGATTCTGATTTTCACCCTAGCTCCTGGGGAAGTAATGAGTTGATAAGGGACAAATTTCCCTTGTTGATCCCTGTGCTTCTCAACGTAGGTGTGTGCATCCATCCCGTGAAAGTCCTGGTTAAAGTTCCCATAAAGTAGCTTGTCAGCCACATTAGGGTAAACTTCATTCATCCACTCATCAATTTTCTTCTTGATTATCTCCCTTTCAGCACGATCTTGATCCTCCAGATTCTGGTATATCTGATCGAAGTCATTAGCTTCCAATATCGGTAGAGTCTCTTGAGGAGGTATGAAGCAGCATCCTGTGTTTTCCACAGTTTCTTCCAGCGAACCCGTTATGGGTCCCGGGTTATATGTTGGTATAGGGGGATAGTCATCCCAAGAAAGAAGTGGTGGGATCAATGTAGGATCAGGCTCAGGGGGCTTCGAGTATTGGACGTAATAGTCAAACTTCCCTGAGTGTTCACCTAGGAGGCCGATCTCCTGCTTCATATCTTTATTTTAGCATCTGTTGGCTAGACTTCTTCTTCTTCCTTTTGCTTTTGGGGAGATCATCACTCTCATCTTGGTAGGGTAGTATGGCATCCCGTCGAGCTTATAGGCTATGATGGGTTTCTGTTGTAGGTACAAGGACTCCTTTTTCGAAGAGCGGTGTGAGAGCGGCTTTGGTGAAGACATCTTGATAGATCAGAGTCCCATCGAGATGATATGCAATGATAGGGAAGTCGCGTGGATAAGCAGCGGACAAAAATACCTTTTCGATCTTGGGAAGCATATATGCATAAGTAACGCGATAGGGTGTATCCCGCTGGTAATGAGCTAACCAGATGAACGTCAGCTATTTTTGTCCCCTTTTTAGTATTCAAACGGACTTTCATTCCGGGAGGAGTGATGGGTCTTCTTTCTGAGAAGACTCTACGGGGTCCTCTTTTAGCGTGAAGGATTGGATTCTTTCGCAAATATCCCAATCCCAGTCTTCTAATGGATCCATAGGCTGATCTTCTGTTTTGTCTTGTTTATTCCTCCTTTTAGTTCTCCTCTTTCTTCACTTATCCCAAAATTGATTACGAAATATGTGTTCTCGGGGGTGACATATGT
Organism: Viscum album; assembly: GCA_963277665.1. Lineage (NCBI taxonomy): Eukaryota > Viridiplantae > Streptophyta > Magnoliopsida > Santalales > Viscaceae > Viscum > Viscum album. The sequence goes on from OY728119.1 coordinate 664,272,435, forward strand.
CACAAAACAACCTTCCCACTTGACGTGACAAGTATACAAAGTGCCTTCTTGTCTTGGAAAGTTTTTCCATTGGGATCTCGTGCAATAATATGTTGTTCCCATCTAGTGGGATTTATAATGCCCCTAAGTAGGGAGCGAGAGTCTCGAGATTGACTATTTATTGGTAAATGGGTGTGCCATCATCGTGATAAGCAATCAGAGGCAAATCCTCTGGTGCCACTGGCTGGAGCAATTTGTCCTTGATTCCTTGAAGAACATAATTGGGAGTTAAGTTGAACTGTGGTTCGAACTGATATTTCTTGAGGTACAAGGATTTCATACAGACAGATACGGTATTATCTTCCTCTCCAAGATTCAGACGGACCTTGGCCCTGGGGGTTGTAATTCACTGGGATGGATCGAACTCTTTTGTGGTCGATTTCATTGGTGGACGATCCTGCCCCAGTGTTGCTTTCATGCGCCAGGAGTGGATTTTTAATAACATTGGGCTTGTTTCTTGTTTGAATCTGGGATTCCTATCTAAAGCTCGACTTTGAACTCCCTTAGTCCCTGCAATTGTGGTTGATCATGAAGATCCTGAATCCTATGCCTCAAGTTGTAGCATCTGTCAATCCAGTGCCCTGGGCTTCCCATGTGATAATCACAACAAGCATTAGGATTGTATGTACGTGGCGGTGAATCTGAAACAGGATTTGGAGGTATAGGATCAGGATGAACAGGTTCCCTTCATAACAACCTTTGAAAGCACTGTCGTGAACCAATGCCCAAAAGTGGAACTGCCAAAACCGAGAACTCAGTCACGCGTCTAGTAACCTGTTGAGATCGGGCTACGACCTCTTGTCCTTAAAAAAGGAAATGGAATGAAATCCTTTGATTCCTTTTTCCATCCAAGAGACTCAACTAAGGCACTCCCATGTTGTGCCACCCCGCCGGCTCAAGACAGTTCCATCTCTAAACTATCTCCCCTCATTTCATACGCATTGGACTTATCCTCTCCCTCGGTTGTTCTGTAATGGTGCCCCCACATTCGTAAGCCTTAGACTCAAGATAAGCGGAAAGAAAGCCTAGACCTAAAGATCGGAGGACCTCCATCTCTCTTTGGGACAAAATCTCAAATAAGTCCCCAAGCATAAGCCAAGTCATATTGAGGGAATCAGCTAGCCATTTCATATTTTACCCAATAATATTAGGATTAGGAGGTAAAGTATGACTAGCATAAATAGCGTAAAAGAAATAATTGAAAGGATCCCCACTTTAGCATGTAGTTCCACGTTGTAGCTCATGTTTGAGAGTGAGCGATGCTATAGTATTGTGATTGGTTGATCTATTGAGGTAATACTTTCTTTGCGGAGTCTTATAGAAGTGCGTATGTGCTTGAATCAGCCTGTCTTTTTATAAACAACTAGTCTTCGGAAAAATCTATTTTTCTTGTTTTATTTTTATTGTTTTGTGAACAGGAACTTAAACATTAACTGATTGAGCTACAACCACAACAGCCTTAGGCAAGTACGAAAGACAACCAAGGACAACAGATGCAGATTCATTAGCTGCTTTTTTTAGGATTCTATACCTGAAAAAGCCCTTTACTAGGCTTGGGTTGGGTTTAGGAATAAGGGTAGAAGTGAAGTTTCTATTGAATTGAGTTAGATCTTTGTTTGATTAAAAAATTAATACCATTCAATGAAAATTTTTAGAGGAACAGCTAATTCCCCTATTGATTAACCTCATACAACCTCCAAAGCGGATAAGATTCCAAGGGCTTCATCTATACCAGAATATGAAAGAGGAGCTTCTACGTTAACATTTCACATAAATGTGCCTCCTCCAGTCTCTCTAAGAGGAGTCTGATTGCAAGAAGTAGTTGCGCTATGCCTGATTAGAATCTTTAGCAAATATAAGGCTTAGAACTGAACTGCTCACTGCAAGGGAATAAGCGGTCTATGACATGTGGTGATAAGGCTAATGGAATAGGAGGAGGGGCAACCCGACCTTGTGTTCAATATTTTGTACGTAGACTATCTAATATCTATATATTAAGAAAGAGTTTCCAGCGAGGCCTTAGGATCATTTCTCCCAGTCAATTCCTATGATTGTGGTATAGTTCAAGCATATCATGAGTGACCTTCGCCAAGGATCTAGCAAGATGAGATTTCCCTGTTGGTGTATAGAGAGAGTCAAAATAAAGAAAGGGCCTTGTATGGTCGTATGTCCTTCATTCTCATATTCATTATAAGAAACCCAACCTCAACTGAAACCTTTCACGTTGTTATAACACAATGACTTGCTTAATGTATTAAAGATAAATAAAGTCAATGTATGTTAGTTACTGGTTCTATTTAATGCTTGTTGTTGTTTTAAGACCGTTGCTTGCTTTCAAGGTGCTCTCGAGTCAACGTGAGAATCGATAAATTGCCACAGATCTCAGGCCATTTATAAAAGGTTGACCACCATCCTTTTCTTGGTTTAGGGATTAGGGTAGTGTACTCTGTGAATGGGATTATTTCTTGTGCCAGAAGGAAAATAGGTGATTCCAATTCATGCGTATAGTAAAGATAGAGTCGAAACCCTCCGCACATATAGTCCTTTGAAACGTACGGCCGATTGTCTCCTATCGTCTGGTCAAAGTTCTGGTGCTCTGCTAATGTGTATAGCAGCACTCGGGTCGAATCCTCGGCGATGATACTTTGAAATAGTCGTTTGTTTTTAGTTGATTGTATTTTGATTAGGGGGGTTTGTTTGTAGAGCTTAATTGAAATGATTGATTGTATATAATTGATTTAACAAATTGATATATATTGGGATTAGTTCATCAATAGGGAGTTAAGCTTGTCATATCCTTGATCTTTTCTTTATATTTCATTTAAATTAACACCCACTTCACAAGTTGACGTTGATTAGAATTCCTAAGTGTTAAAGCTTTAATCCAAGCCTTAACATAACTAGGATTCTAAAATCAATAAGTACTTGTTTATGGTAGTGTATTTATGGTTCCAATAATCCATGGAAACCACATGCTAAACAAAAGATGTCATTAATCCATGACATATTAAGTCCAACATACACAATGTTAAATTAACAAATACTCATCGAGAAAATACTCTCAATCACTTAACATCCCTAAAATTTGACTCACCCCAATGAGATATTTACTTATCCATTTGGGTGTTTAATATTCTGGTTACAATAATTATGATGATAAATTAATAATAGAAGAAAAATAAAGGGATTAGAAAAGAGTGGTACATCGAACACACACACACGAACAATGATTATAATTAAAAACAGATTTTTGATTGAATGAGGAAGAAAAATACGGGAAGGGAATTGAACTGAATTTAAACTATTTTAAGAACATAAATATTAAAATGCAGAAGGTGGAGGAGAATAAGAGATATTTAAGAAGAAACTTTCATTAAAACAGAATTACAAAAGAAAGGATTTAAAAAATTACAAAAACGAAGAACACAAAAGTAAGTGAAAACAAAGAGAGGAGGAAAGGTCTCTCAAGTGAAAACTTGAGTATGGCAGATCCTCCCAAGACTTTGGAAAAGCTTTGGTCGTGCCAATATGATCTCCTCTCTTCTGAAATGCCAACCCTTTTGAAAGGAGAGGAGGGGATGTATTTATAGCCCAAGGTGGTGGACTGTTTACATTCCAGAAATACCCCTCCACTTGGCTCGAAGATATGAACATAAATACAGCCGAATATCGAGAAATATCCTTCTTCAAAGTTGTAGATAATAAAGTTTTATGGCTACTAGAAATATGTGGAGTCATTTGGACTTAAGAATCAAAAGTTATGTCCAGTTGATTAAACAAAGTAAAACTGTCCACTTCAATCCAGTCTTTTTGAAGTCCAGAATGTGAAAGGGTTTTTGAATATGAATATGCCTTCAAATACAAATGGGTTATTAAAAAAAGTCGGCCAAATATATATCTTATTTGACAATGAAATATCTCAGCTATATTGGATGCTTACATCATGAGATATGTCATGCATACTATACTGATTTTAATTCTCGGCCAGAATGGTGGGATGGACTTCAAAGCTTCATTTGGGCCCCTTGTACTTATATTTGGGAATTTAAATTTTTATAAAAGATTACATGTATTGAACCACGAATTATGGTGGAGAGTTAATTTTTTTGGACTTCTGGATTGAGCCCAGTAAATCAATCTTCAATGCTGGTCCAATTTGTTCGCAGATTCTTTGGTCTTGTTTGTGAGGACCATATGACCCTTCAAATGGCAGAATTGGCTCATGGTACCTTCTAATGAAATGTTTTATATTGAAAGGAGAATCCTAAAAAACAAGAACCACACAATTGGGATCAGTATAATGATAGTTATTATTAAAACATTACACTGACTCAATTGGACTACTTCTAAAAATGCTCAAAAATTATACTTAATATTAAAACATTAATATTTCACACAAATTATGCACATTTCATATAAAATAAGTAAAGGAAGTATATAATAAGTCATGAAAATATTAATAACATCAACTCCCCCACACTTAGTTTTGTGCATGTCCTAATGTGCATCAAATATAAAAACATGACAAAATCATTTTTACTCACCAACAGATATTAAAATTTTGTTTTCTCCAATCAGAGGAGGTTTAGACTATTTCACTCATCCATTTTGAAATCCACCACAAGTTTTTACAGAAACAATGTTCCAAAACTAATTAATTTTTTCATGCTCAAATTTATAAATGGAAAATGTGGACACTCAAAACTCACACCTCTCAAGATGATAAAATTCATTTGTGGAGGTTCACTCTTTCACCAACCAAAAGTGAAAATCATAGAGTTTTAAAAGAGCTCTCAGCTTCCAATACCTATCCAAAGTGAACAAGAATCAAGAGGTATTTTAAAGGGGTTTTTCTGTGGCTATGTGACAGTAGGAATATAATGTCCAAGAGAGAGAATAATAGGGTTAAAATACCAACATAGAAAAATCAATGCACATTTTTTTGAAATAAAACATGGAAGGAAATGAAAACACATATTTAAAAGGGAATGATTGTGTGAAGAAAGATACAATAGAGGAAGAAAATATGAAGGTAATGAAAAGATGTAATATTTACAAAACAAAAAAAAACTTCTCCCAATAAGAATATAATGCAAGTGTTCTTTTTTTTCTTTTCCCTTTTTTTCTTTGTTTTTTCGAAAGTTGAACTTAGAAAAGATCTCACACTCATAACCCAACCCATGATTTATCTCCTCACGACACTAATTGTAATAGTTATAACAAGATCAAAGGTTGAGGAAGAGTGATTTTTGACCTACCCAAGACACAACCCATTTTTTCATTTTTTTTTATTTTTTTTTATTTTTTTTCATCATTTTTTTTGAACACTTGTCAATAACATTTACAAAATTACATAAATGGAAGTTCATTACATTCAACAAAACACACTAAATGACAACCTCTCCCCCACACTGAAATGGATGCTTGTCCTCAAGCAGATGATAACTCGTTGAAAATCAATTATAGGGTTCCCAAACAATGAAATCCATTCCCCCCCACACTTAAATTTAAAAAAAAAAATTATGCAATGAAAATCCATGTTGATATTGTGCGGGAAAAGGTATTGGGTTGGTAATGTGGCTATCAAAGAAAAGGTTTTCATAGGCTCGAAGGGGCTTTCAAAAGGAGGATTAATGTAAGGGAAATGGGAGGCTATTTGGCTATTGTGATTATCATCTGGTTCAAAAAATGCCTCTATCATATTAATACACACTAAGGTAGTAAATTCAGCTCGAAGGTCCACAAACTCAAGACTCACAAATGGGGGTGAAAACACACATTTTGAAAATATGTCCATAGGTGGACTTGGAATGAAAGCAAATTTTGTTCCTCATGGTTCGGGAAAAGCATTTTCCAAATCAAAAATAGAGCATTCAAAATTTGTTGGTTTTGCTACAAGATTCTTTATCCAATTTTATGATGAAAATACAAAATTTTTGAGATGAAAACAAGTCTGTTAACTCCCCAAAATGGTTGGACGAAATTTCAAAACTCAATGTTGAGTAAGCATGACTCTTTTTTTATTTTTTCAGGTGATTTTGTTTTTTGGTTTTTTTGTTAGTTTTTAAGGTTTTTTTAAAATACTCACCCTCACAAGAAAAAGAAAAAAAAGGGTTTGAAAAAAAAAGTGGTAAAAAAAATGAAGGAGAGAAGAAGAAGAAGAAGAAAGAGGTAGAGAGATGAAGAGATAGAGAGAGAGTTAAAGGGAAAGAGGTGCCCCCTGGTTTGGATTTGGCGGGTCGCCTTCTCCATCTAGTGGTAGGTCAGCTAGAGAAGTTGGGGAGCCAGTGGAAGTCGATGTTGATCCAAGATAGTGGGAAGTTACTTGAAAAAGAAAATTCATTATTCATCTAATGAAAAACTAAAAAGAAATTGAAATTTCATAAAAGTAAAAGAAAAAATGGGTTGCCTCCCAAGAAGCGCTGCATTTATTTGTCTACAGCTGGACAATTGTAGTGGACTACCCATAGTCTTACGGTGGCCATCGTATTTTCTCAACTCCAGTGTGCTTCCAGAAAAACTTTTTCTTTGGGAGGACTAATGATTCATTGGATAATTTCTTCCCATCCTTGTTGGTGTGCTTGCAATTCAATGGGGTTGGAAAGAGAATATTTTTATCCTCACTTTGGTCTTCAACCTAAGGAATGATTTTATCCACAAAGTGATGGTTTTCTATTCTTGTAAATTCAGGAAGATGGCTCAATTCTGATGGTTCATTTATGTAAGGATCAGATAACACAAAAGCAGAGTATGAGATCCCAATTTTTTTTGACTCATTTATTTCATCACTTACCGATGTAAAGTAATGAGGATCAGTGGAGTCATAAGACTGAATAAAATTTTCAATATCCTTTATTTCAATGTTGTTCGCCAAATAATGGTCAATTTCAACCTCACCAGTGATCACTTTTTTAATTAGGGTAAAAATATCACAAACATCACTACCATTAGGACAATATAAACACATTGGTTCAAGGTTCACTTCACATATAACAGAATTTTCCGAATCATGGATAAGAAAGGATGAATGTGGGATAATATGATCTGAATCAACAAATGAGAATTCTAGTTCATTTTCCTCATTACCATCCATGTTGGAGCATTGGAGGTCAGAGGTGAGATGAGATTACAAAGATTTTTCAAGATCCTTTAGATCAATGGAGTTTGCATTTGTAATGTCAACATCAATTTCACCATTAATCACTTGGTTAATGAGGATGAAATATTCACAAACTCCTTTGTCATTAGAACATGAAGAACATGGTGGATTGGGGTTTAATTGAATCTTAGAAGTGTCCTCAGAAGCATGGATTGAGAATGCAGAGTGATCCTCAGATGGGTATCGCATGGCTTGGAAAATGTTGAACTTGACCAGTTGGTCACCGAATTCCATGGATAGGATGCCTGAATAGACATCAATCTTGGTTCTCACAGTCATGAGGAATGGTATTCCGAGAATTAGGGGAGGTCGAGAAGAGTTCTTCTCACCTTCCATTTCAAGGGCATATAAATCAACAGGGAATATAAGATCATTGACTCAGACAAGGAAATCCTCAATTATTCCCTCAGGACTGGCTATGCTTCGATTTGCTAACTAAATGACAACACCCGTTGGGTGAAAGGGACCTAGACTAAGGTTGGAGAATATGGATTTGGGCATGAAATTAATTGAGGGAGGATCCTAGGTATATGAGTGCATCATCAAAGTTCTAACATCCAATTTGGAATGGAACCGTAAAGGTCTCTCGATCTTTGCACTTTGTGGGAATAGACTGCTGGGTGGAAACATTTTCGAAGGTCCTAAGTTGCCTCTTGTGGGTACACAACTCCTTGAGAAACTTGGAATACTTAGGAATTTGTTTTATGTCATATAAGAGGGGAATGTTGACTTCAACATGTCTAAACATGTAGATCATTTCAGGATCAGGTTCAAAGGACTTCCTTGGTTTAGAAACAGCCTGAGGAAAAGGAATTGGATTCCTAAGTGGAATGGAAGGAGGTGAGGGAATGGATTCAGATTACTTTTCAATTTTATTTTTCTTTTCATTTTCTAGGTCAACATTCAAAGAAGGGATAGAGGACTTATCTTGAGGCATAGCAATGTGCTTTCCCGATCTAAGTGCAATTTCACTTACATTACCCTTGGGGTTGGGTAATGGTTGAGCCGGGAGTTGGGAATAATTTGATTGTTTTTGCTGGCTCAGGTGGGATGCAAGTTGACCTATTTGAGTTTCAATGTTTTTAAGGCTAGAACGGGTGAAGGAGGCAAGATCTTCCACTGCACTTTCCCATGGTTTCTTGGAAGAAGAGGCTTGTCCCTGGTTGGGATTGCCTTGATTTTGGTTCTTGGGAAATGGATTGTATTGGTTTTGGAATTGGGAAGGCTCACTAGGATAATGAAATACAGGAGGAGGATTGTTCCTTTGAGGTTGAGGAACAAAAGGATAAGGTTGATGGAAGTTACCACCACCTTGACCATATTGAAATTGGTTTGGGTTTTGAGGAGGGAATTGAGGGGGTGAGACATGGGGTTACCATACCTCAATCCTTGGTTAAAGTTAGGGGAGAAGGGCTCAGAGTTAGGTTGGTTGAAGTTTATAACAAACTGACCTGATAGTTGAGGATTGGTGTTCCACTGAGCATATGCTACATTGAGCTCCATTGGTCCAGATGAATCGGATTGATCCTCTTGAAGTTGTGTACATGTGTCAGTTGGATGAGATGGAGAGTTGCAGATTCCACAATTTTTGACAGGTCCAGGAAACATTGATTGTGGAGAAGATGAGGTTGGGGATTTGGTGGCCACAGCTAGCTGTCGCACAAGACCTGTAAGTTCACTCGTCCACTCGGTCATTTTGTTCGGCTCAATTGATTGATTATCTTGGGCTTGTCTTACTTGAGCATGTGCTCGAGTATGGAATTGTTGTTTGTTTGCAGACATGTTACTTATGAGATCTCTTACAGCTGCAGGAGTTTTATCAACAAGAGCACCGCCACTTGCGACATCTATGAGGGTTCTCTCTATAGCCAATAACCCCTCATAGAAGTATTGGATCAAGAGTTGGTCAGGGATTTGATGATGTGGGTAGGTTGCAATAAGATTTTTTAACCTCTCCCAGTACTCATGGAGTGATTCACTTGGGAATTGAGGGATACAACTTATTTCTTTTCGGATAGAAGCAGTACGAGAAGCAGGAAAGAATTTTTCTAAGAAAATACACTTCATGTCATTCCATGTGGTTATGGAACCAGGAGGTAGGTAGTAGATCCATGACTTAGTAGTGTCAGCTAGGGAAAAAGGGAAGGCTCGGAGTTTGATTTGTTCTTCAGAAACCCCTTGAGGATTCATGGTAGAGCAAACTACTTGGAACTCTTTAAGTTGGAGATGTGGATCCTCACCGGCTAGCCCGTGGAAATGAGGGAGAAGATGAATCAAACCCGATTTCAGTTTGAAGTGATATTTTATGTTTGGATACTGAATACCAATAGGTTGGTAATTCATATCAGGGTCAGCAAGTTATTTAAGTGTTTGTTCCCTAGGATTGGCCATTTCAATTTCAACTGGTTGGATGAGGACTGGTTCTTGAATTATTTGAGTATCTCTTATGTTACTCCTAATTTGGTGAAGTGTTCACTCAATTTCAGGGTCAAACAAATCCGAGGGATTGTTTGGGAGGCTACTGGGCATTCAGAGATATTTTGGAAGAAATATGAAGACGGGTTTTTCTTTGTGTTTTTTTTTTCAATTTTTTTTTAAATTTTGTTTTTTTGGGTTTTTTTACAATAACCAGAAAATAATGACTACATAAAGCACAATCCCCAGCAATGGATCCGTTTGAAACTCACGGACGATTGTCGCCTATCGACTGGTCAAGGTTCCGGTTCTCTGCTAATGTGTATAGTAGCACTCGGGTCGAATCCTCAGCGATGATACTTTGAAATAGTCGTTTGTTTTTAGTTGATTGTATTTTGATTAGGGGGAGTTTGTTTGTAGAGCTTAATTGAAATGATTGATTGTATATAATTGATTTAACAAATTGATATATATTGGGGTGAGTTCATCATTAGGGAGTTAAGCTTGTGATATCCTTGAGCTTTGCTTTATATTGCATTTAAATTAACACCCACTTCACAAGTTGACGTCGATTAGAATTCCTAAGTGTTAAAGCTTTAATCCAAGACTTAACTTAACTAGGATTCTAAAATCAATTAGTACTTGTTTATGGTAGTGTATTTATGGTTCCAATAATCCATGGAAACCACATTCTAAACAAAATATGTCATTAATTCATGACATATTAAGTCCAACATACACAATATTAAATTAACAAATACTCATCGAGCAAATACTCTCAATCACTTAAAATCCCTAAATTTTGACTCACCACAATGAGATATTTACTCATACATTTGGGTGTTTAATATTCTGGTTATAATAATTATGATGATAAATTAAGAATAGAAGAAAAAGAAATGGATTAGAAAATATTGGTACGTTGAACACACACACACGAACAATGATGATAATTAAAAACAGATTTTTGATTGAATGAGGAAGAAAAATAAGGGAAGGGGATTGAACTGAGTTTAAACTATTTTAAGAAAATAAATATTAAAATACATAAGGTGGAGGAGAATAAGAGATATTGAAGAAGAAACTTTCATTAAAACAGAATTACAAAAGAAAGGACTTACAAAATTACAAAAACGAAGAACACAAAAGTAAGTGAAAACAAAGAGAGGAGGAAAGGTCTCTCAAGTGAAAACTTGAGTATGGCAGATCCTCCCAAGACTTTGGAAAATCTTTTTTCATTCCAATATGATATCCTCTCTTCTGAAATGCCAACCCTTTTGAAAGGAGAGGAGGGGATATATTTATAGCCCAAGGTGGTGGACTGTTTACATTCTAGAAATACCCCTCCACTGGGCTCAAAGATATGGACATCAAGATAGCCGAATCTCGAGCAATCTCCTTCTTTAAATTTGTAGATAATAAAGTTTTCCGACTACCCTAAAAATTTGGAGTCATTTGGACTTAAGAATCAAAAGGTATGGCCGGTTGATTAAACAAAGTAAAACTGTCCATTTCAATCCAGTATTTTTGAAGTCCAGAATGTGAAAGGGTTTTTGAATATGAAGATGACTTCAAATCCGAATGGGTTATTCAAAAAAGTAGGCCAAATATATCTCATATTTCACACTGAAAAATCTCAGCTATATTGTATTCTTACATCATGAGATATGTCATTCATACTATACTGATTTTAATTCTAGGCCAGAATGGTGGGATGGACTTGAAAGCTTTATTTGGGCCCCTTGTACTTAGATTTGGGCCTTGAAATTTTTATCCAAGATTACATGTAGTGTCCTCCGAATGATTATGGAGATTTAATGTTTTTGGATTTCTGTATTGATCCCAGTAAATCAATCTTCAATGCTTGTCCAATTTGTTCATAGATTCTTTGGTCTTTTTTGTGAGGACCATATGACCCTTCAAATGGCAGAATTGGCTCATGGTACCTTCTAATGAAATGTTGTATATTGAAATTAGAATCCTAAAAAACAATAACCACACAATTTGGATCAGTATAGTGATAGTTATTATTAAAACATTAAACTAAATCAATTGGACTACTTCTAAAAATGCTCAAAAATTATACTTAATATTAAAACATTAATATTTCACACAAATTATGCACATTTCATATAAAATAAGTAAATGGAGTATATAATAAGTCATGAAAATATTAATAACATCAACTCCCCCACACTTAGTTTTGTGCATGTCCTAATGTTCATCAAATATAAAAACATGAAAAAATCATTTTTACTCACCAACAGATATTAAAATTTTGTTTTCTCCAATCAGGGGAGGTTTAGACTATTTCACTCATCCATTTTGAAATCCACCACAAGTTTTTATAGAAACAATGTTACAAAACTAATTCATTTTTTCATGCTCAAATTTAGAAATGGAAAACGTGGACACTCAAAACTCACACCTCTCAAGATGATAAAATTAATTTGTGGAGGTTCACTCTTTCACCAACCAAAAAGTGAAAATCACAGAGTTTGAAAAGAGCTCTCAGCTTATAATCCCTATCCGAAGTGAACAAGAATCAAGAGGTATTTTAAAGGGGGTTTTCTGTGGCTTTGGAACGGTAGGAATATAATGTCCAAGAGAGAGAGAAGAGGGTTAAAATGCCAACATAGAAAAAGCAATGCACATTTTTTTGAAATAAAACATGGAAGGAAATGAAAACACATATTTACAAGGGAATGATTGTTTGAAGAAAGACACAATAGAGGAAGAAAATATGAAGGTAATGAAAAGATGGAATATTTACAAAACAAAAAAAAAACTTCTCCCAATAAGAATATAATGCAAGTGTTCTTTTTTTCTTTTCCCTTTTTTTTCTTTGTTTTTTCGAAAGTTGAACTTAGAAAAGATCTCACACTCATAACCCAACCCATGATTGATCTCCTCACGACACTAATTGTAATAGCTATAACAATATCAAAGGTTGAGGAAGAGTGATTTTTGACCTACCCAAGACACAACCCATTTTTTCATTTTTTTTTTTTGATTTTTTTTTATTTTTTTTCATCATTTTTTTTTGAACACTTGTCAATAACATTTACAAAATTATATAAATGGAAGTTCATTACATTCCCCAAAACACACTTAATGACAACCTATCCCCCACACTGAAATGGATGCTTGTCCTCAAGCAGATGATAACTCGCTGAGAATCAATAATATGGTACCCAAACAATGAAATCCATTCCCCCCACACTTAAATTTCAAAAAACAAAATTATGCAATGAAAATCCATGTTGATATTGGGTGGGAAAAGGTATTGGGCTTGTAATGTGGCTATCAAAGAAAAGATTTTCATAGGCTTGAAGGGGCTTTCAAAAGGATGATTAATGTAAGGGAAATGGGAGGCTATTTGGCTATTGTGATTCTCATGTGGTTCAGAAAATGCCTCTATCATATTAATACACACTAAGGTAGTAAATTCAGATTGAAGGTCCACAAACTCAAGAATCACAAATGGGGGTGAAAACACACATTTTGAAAATATGGCCATAGGTGGCCCTGGCATGAAAGCAAATTTTGTTCCTCACGGTTCGGGAAAAGAATTTTCCAAATCAAAAATAGATCATTCAAAATTTGTTGGTTTTGATACAAGATTCTTTATCCAATTTTATGATGAAAATACAAAAATTTTGAGATGAAAACATGTCTGTTAACTCCCCAAAATGGTTGGACAAAATTTCAAAACTCGATGGTGAGTAAGCATGACTCTTTTTTTATTTTTTCAGGTGATTGTGTTTTTTGGTTTTTTTGTTAGTTTTTAAGGTTTTTTTTAAATAAACACCCTCACAAGAAAGAGAAAAAAAGTGTTTGAAAAAAAAAGTGGTAAAAAAATGAAGTAGAGAAGAAGAAGAAGAAAGAGGTAGAGAGATGAAGAGATAGAGAGAGAGTTAAAGGGAAAGAGGTGCCCCCTGGTTTGGTTTTAGCGGGTCACCTTCTACATCTATTGGTAGGTCGGATAGAGAATTTGGGGAGCCAGTGGAAGTCGATGTTGATCCAGGATAGTGGGAAGTTACCTGAAAATGAAAATTCATTATTCATCTAATGAAAAACTAAAAAGAAATTGAAATTTCAAAAAAGTAAAAGAAAACATGGGTTGCCTCCCAAGAAGCACTGCATTTATTTTTCTACAGCTGGACAATTGAAGTGGACTACCCATAGTCTGACGGTGGCCATCGTATTTTCTCAACTCCAGTGTGCTTCCAGAAAAAAAATTTCTTTGGGAGGCCTAATGATTCATTTGATAATTTCTTCCCATCCTTGTTGGTGTGCTTGCAATTCAATGGGGTTAGAAAGAGAATATTTCTATCCTCACTTTGGTCTTCAACCTGAGGAATGATTTTATCCAAAAAGTTATGGTTTTCTATTATTGGAAATTCAGGAAGATGGCTCAATTATGATGGTTCATTTATGTAAGGATCAGATAACACAAAAGCAGAGTATGAGATCTTAATTTTTTTTTACTCATTTATTTCATCACTTACCGATGTAAAGTAATGAGGATTAGTGGAGTCGTAAGACTGAATAAAATTTTCAATATCCTTTATTTCAATGTTGTTCACCAAAGAATGGTCAATTTCAACCTCACCAGTGATCACTTTATTAATTAGGGTACAAATATCACAAACATCACTACCATCAGGACAATATAAACACATTAGTTCAAGGTTCACTTCACATATATCAGAATTTTCAGAATCATGGATAGGAAAGGATGAATGTGGGATAATCTGATCTGAATCAACAAATGATCATTCTAGTTCATTTTCCTCATTACCATCCATGTTGGAGCATTGGAGGTCATAGGTGAGATGAGATTCCAAAGAGTTTTTAAGATCCTTTATATCAATGGAGTTTGCATTTGTAATGTCAACATCAATTTCACCATTAATCACTTGGTTAAAGAGGATGCAATATTCACAAACTCCTTTGTCATTAGAACATTAAGAACATGGTGGATTGGGGTTCAATTGAATCTTAGAAGTGTCCTCAGAAGCCTGGATTGATAATGCAGAGTGATCCTCAGATGGGTATCGCATGGCTTGGAAAATGTTGAACTTGACCAGTTGGTCACCGAATTCAATGGATAGAATGCCTGAATGGACATCAATCTTGGTTCTCGCAGTCATGAGGAATGGTCTTCCTAGTATTAGGGGAGGCCGAGAAGATTTCTTCTCACCTTCCATGTCAATGACATAGAAATCAGCAGGGAAGATAAGATCATTGACTCGGACAAGGAAATCCTCAATTATTCCCTCAGGACTGGCTGCGCTTCAATTGGCTAACTGAATGACAACACCCGTTGGGTGCAAGGGACCTAGACCAAGGTTGGAGAATATGGATTTGGGCATGACATTAATTGAGGCTCCTAGGTCTATGAGTGCATCATCAAAGTTCGAACATCCAATTTGGCATGGAACCGTAAAGGTCCCTGGATCTTTTCACTTTATGGGAATAGACTACTGGGTGGAAACATTTTCGAAGGTCCTAAGTTGCCTCTTGTGGGTACACAACTCCTTGATAAACTTGGCATACTTAGGAATTTGTTTTATGGAATCTAAGAGGGGAATGTTGACTTCAACACGTCTAAACATGTCGAGCATTTCAGGATCAGGTTCAAAGGACTTCCTTGGTTTAAAAATGGCTTGAGGAAAAGGAATTGGATTCCTAAGTGGAATGGAAGGAGGTGAGGGAATGGATTCAGATTCCTTTTCAATTTTATTTTTCTTTTCATTTTCTAGGCCAACATTCAAAGGAGTTATAGAGGACTTATCTTGAGGCATAGCAATGTGCTTTCCCGATCTAAGTGCAATTGCACTTACATTACCCTTGGGGTTGGGTAATGGTTGAGCTGGGAGTTGGGAAGAATTTGATTGTTGTTGCTGGCTCAGGTGGGATGCATGTTGACCTATTTGAGTTTCAATGTTTTTAAGGATAGAACGGGTGAAGGATTCAAGATCTTCCACTTCCCTTTCCCATGGTTTCTTGGAAGAAGAGGCTTGTCCCTGGTTGGGATTGCCTTGATTTTGGTTCTTGGGAAATCGATTGTATTGGTTTTGGAATTGGGAAGGCTCACTAGGATAATGGAATCCAGGAGGAGGATTGTTCCTTTGAGGTTGACGAACAAAAGGATAAGGTTGATGGAAGTTACCACCACCTTGACCATATTGTAATTGGTTTGGGTTTTGAGGAGGGAATTGAGGGGGGTGAGACATGGGGTTACCATACCTCAATCCTTGGTTAAAGTTAGGGGAGAAGGGCTCAGAGTGAGGTTGGTTGAAGTTTCTAACAAACTGACCTGATAGTTGAGGATTGTTGTTCCGCTGATCATATGCTGCATTGAGCTCCATTGGTCCAGATGAATCAGATTGATCCTCTTGAATTTGTGGACATGTGTCAGTTGGATGAGATGGAGAGTTGCAGATTCCACAATTTTTGATAGGTCCAGGAAACATTGATTGCGGAGAAGATGAGGTTGGGGATTTGGTGGCCACAGCTAGATGTCTCACAAGACCTGTAAGTTCACTCATCCACTTGGTCATTTTGTTCGGCTCAATTGATTGATTATCTTGGGATTGTTTCACTTGAGCATGTGCTCGAGTATGGAATTGTTGTGTGTTTGCATCCATGTTACTTATGAGATCTCTTGCAGTTGCAGGAGTTTTATCAACAAGAGCACTGCCACTTGCGGCATCTATGAGGGTTCTCTCCATAGCCAATAACCCCTCATATAAGTATTGGATCAAGAGTTGGTCAGGGATTTGATGATGTGGGTAGGTTGCAACAAGCTTTTTGAACCTCTCTCGGTACTCCTGGAGTGATTCACTTGGGAATTGACAGATACCACTTATTTCCTTTAGGATAGAAGCAGTACGAGAAGCAGGAAAGAATTTTTCTAAGAAAATCCACTTCATGTCATTCCATGTGTTTATGGAACCAGGAGGTAGGTATTAGAGCCATGACTTAGCAGTGTCATCTAGGGAAAAAGGGAAGGCTCAGAGTTTCATTTGTTCTTCAGAAACCCCTTGAGGCTTCATGGTAGAGCACACTACTTGGAACTCTTTAAGGTGGAGATGTGGATCCTCACCGGCTAGCCTGTGGAAATGAGGGGGAAGATGAATCGAACCTGATTTCAGTTCGAAGTCAGCTTCTATGTTTGGATATTGAATACTAAGAGGTTGGTAATTCATATCAGGGGCAGCGAGTTCTTTAAGTGTTTGTTCCCTAGGATTGGCCATTTCAATTTCAACTGGTTGGATGAGGACTGGTTCTTGAATTATTTGAGTATCTCTTATGTTCCTCCTAATTTGGAAAAGTTTTCACTCAATTTCAAGGTCAAACAAATCTGAGGGATTTTTTGGGAGGATACGGGGCATTTAGAGATATTTTGGAAGAAAGAGGAAGATGGGTTTTTCTTTGTGTTTTTTTTCAATTTTTTTTTTAAATTTTGTTTTTTTTGGGTTTTTTTACAATAACCAGAAAATAATGACTACATAAAGAACCATCCCCAGAAACGACTCCATTTGAAATGGATGGCCGATTGTCGCTTATCGACTAGTCAAAGTTCCGGTGCTCTGCTAATGTGTATAGCAGCACCCAGGTCGAATCCTCGGCGATGATACTTTGAAATAGTCGTTTGTTTTTAGTTGATTGTATTTTGATTAGGGGGAGTTTGTTTGCAGAGCTTAATTGAAATGATTGATTGTATATAATCTATTTAACAAATTGATATATATTGGGGTGAGTTCATCATTAGAGAGTTAAGCTTGTGATATCCTTGATCTTTGCTTTATATTGCTTTTCAATTAACACCCACTTCACAAGTTCACGTCGATTAGAATTCCTAAGTGTTAAATATTTAATCCAAGCCTTAACTTAACTAGGATTCTAAAATAAATCATTACTTGTTTATGGTAGTGTATTTATGGTTCCAATAATCCATAAAAACCACATTCTAAACAAAATATGTCATTAATCCATGACATATTAAGTGCAACATACACAATGTTAAATTAACGAATACTCATCGAGAAAATACTCTCAATCACTTAACATCCCTAAATTTTGACTCACCCCAATGAGATATTTACTCAGCCATTTGGGTGTTTAATATTCTGGTTATAATAATTATGATGATAAATTAAGAATAGAAGAAAAAGAAAGGGATTAGAAAAGAGTGGTACGTCGAACACACACACACGAACAATGATGATAATTAAAAACAAATTTTTGATTGAATGAGGAAGCAAAATAAGGGAAGGGGATTGAACTGAATTTAAACTATTTTAAGAAAATAAATATTAAAATACATAAGGTTGAGGAGAATAAGAGATATTGAAGAAGAAACTTTCATTAAAACAGAATTACAAAATAAAGGACTTACAAAATTACAAAAACGAAGAACACAAAAGTAAGTGAAAACAAAGAGAGGAGGAACGGTCTCTCAAGTGAAAACTTGAGTATGAAAGATCCTCCCAAGACTTTGGAAAAGCTTTTTTCGTGCCAATATGATATCCTCTCTTCTGAAATGCCAACCCTTTTGAAAGGAGAGGAGGGGATATATTTATAGCCCAAGGTGGTGGACTGTTTACATTCCAGAAATACCCCTCCACTTGGCTCGCATATATGGACATCAAGACAGTGGAATCTCGAGCAATATCCTTCTTAAAAGTTTTAGATAATAAATTTGTATGACTACTCGAAAAAGTTAGAGTCATGTGGACTTAAGAATCAAAAGTTATGGCCGGTTGATTAAAAAAAGTAAAACTGTCCATTTCAATCCAGTCTTTTTGAAGTCCAGAATGTGAAAGGGTTTTTGAACATGAATATTCCTTCAAATCCGAATGGGTTCTTCAACAAAGTCAGCCAAATGTATCTCCTATTTCACACTGCAAAATCTCAGCTATATTGGATGATTACATCATGAGATATGTCATGCATACTATACTGATTTTATTTCTCGTCCAGAATGGTGGGCTGGACTTCAAAGATTCATTTGGACCCCTTGTACTTAGATTTGGGCCTTGAAATTTTTATCCAAGATTACATGTAGTGTACCCAGAATTATTGTGGAGAATTAATGTTTTTGGAATTCTGGATTTAGCCCAGTAAATCAATCTTCAATGCCGGTCCAGTTTGTTCACAGATTCTTTGGTCTTGTTTGTGAGGACCATATGACCCTTCAAATGGCAGAATTGGCTCATGGTACCTTCTAATGAAATGTTGTATATTGAAAGGAGAATCCTAAAAAACAATAAACACACAATTTGTATCAGTTTAGTGATAGTTATTATTAAAACATTAAACTGACTCAATTGGATTACTTCTAAAAATGCTCAAAAATTATACTTAATATTAAAACATTAATATTTCACAAAAATTATGCACATTTCATATAAAATAAGTAAAGGGAGTATATAATAAGTCATAAAAATATTAATAAAATCATCCTCCCTTTATTGAAGTCGGATCAAGTGATAGAAGACCTGATCGTAGACCACGGTGGATCCGCAATTCTTTATAATATACCACACTTCTACGCCATTCAGTAGTAGCTAAAGCCCGATACGTTCCCTATCTTCTTCATTACATTCAAGCCTATAATCCACTGACAGATAATAGAATCTCCTTTCAGAAGATTCAAGTATACAACGAGAATCACTGACTAATGCGAGAGTGACAACCCACCCTTCAATAAAAACAATTTTCACTCTTGTTCCCGAAGTTTGTGCTCTTTCCTGGAAATCTTTATTCGTTTTTGACAAACCAAAGCCCTCAGCAGTGCTGCAACCCATTCATATATGTGGTCTTTTGGGGAGAAATCAAATTTCTCTTTTATTTCTCCCCAAAATACCATCCAATGCATAGCGAGGGTCTTGAGGTATTGGCCGACAAAGAGAGGATCAGACGAGCGAGAAAGTTGATGTATCGCCTTACAAAACAAGAAAGAGAATAGCGTATAAAGAGGAAAGCTAATGCCCTAAATCTTCATTAAGACCTTTAGGGAAAACACTATCCTCGGACCAAGCTAGTACAGGTTTCTCGTGCTGATTGTGAAGAATTGAGGAATCATGATGAGTCCAGTGGATTGGTCAGGACTTCTCCTACTAGTTCCGTTTCGTACTAGCATTTCCCTCTTTCTAGTGATTCGAGTGAAGATTACGAACAACATATAGATCTTCAGTATCTAATCTAATAGTGATGGTCCCTGATCAAAGAAGGCATAGCCGGAAAGTCCGCTTCTGCCAGTGGAAGTATGAAATAAAGTGTCTTAAAAGATTGAATGACTTTCATTTCAAATAGGAGACTGCTTTACCTTGATCAGAAAAGTACTCTAAAGAGGGAAATGACACCAGTTAATGAATAAAGGAGGGATCCATCTCAAAACTCTCAAGAAAGTGTGGGTATCACAGTGCATCCTAGGAAAGGCATTCTCTTATTAGAGATTTGGAAATAATACAGCACTAAATGATGAGAATAGTAGTATAATATAGCTTACAATCAGAAGCAACTAGGTCAGAGCAGCTAACTGGCTTACGAAAGACTCGGGAGCAGCTAAAGAAGGTTCTAAACCCTTGATATATCAGTTGCACCTTTAGAAACTGAATAGGGTTCAGTAGCCAAGTTCTAAACCTTTGATATATCAGTAGCACCTTTCTTTATTACAATATCTATTCATAGTGGTCTATTAATAGAATACTGTTAGAACCTTTTCTAGAGACAACGAAGACAAGGGATCTAGGCTAGGTGAACTCTCTCATGGCCTATAACGATCACTATATACAGATATTTTCTACTACTATCCCGATTTGAAGCTAGGTGGTGCTATTATGGCGGGGAAAGGGTCGACTGAGTGAGTCTATTGCAACCTCTTTTTAAGGCAGGAATAACTAGGTATGACAGTAACGAACCAGAAAAAAAATCAAAGAGGGGTCTTGTCTTGTTAGCAGGCGGAGGAGGACTCTTTCAATGAATGCAAATTTCCGGTTTTGAAGGAAATAGAGGAAGAGAAACAACCGCTAGATTAAGCAGGAACGCCCGTAGCGACAATGATTGATCCTTCTCCCGATTATGTTGTTTCAGCTTCTGTTTTTCCTCCTGCGGATCACTAAACTGATGAATGGTACTGATATATATTGACTTAACACCAAAAAAAGATTGATTTAGAAAAGAATCTTGATTCACTACTATATAGACAGAGTACATGTGCTTGACCTGCTTCAACTGCCACAGAAGCTTTAGGTTCACCCGGAGCTATAGATTCAACTGGAGAAGCCAGAGTAGCTGTAGAAACAGTAGATTTACCCCGAAAAGATGAATTCAAGTGATAGAAACGTCTTGATATAAACAAGAGTTTTGGCAGGGTCCCTGAGGTGAGTGTGGTGTCTTGGAAACCTGGCCAAAGTCGTGTCTTCATTGCGTTAGGCCAACCATTGACCGGCCCACATCTACTACCTATATTATACCGATTGGGCGGTGGCTGACTTGCATAGTGACCTTTTGAAACCTCAATGCAGGCACTTCTTGACGATAGAGATTTCAAAGACATTTGTATAGTCGGTTCGTCGATCTACAGTAAAGAGATCAATTCTACCTCCCGCGAGTACTGAGCTTACCTAAACTGGAGGTGCTTTCCGATCCATGTTTTATGGTGTATTTCAGAGAGTTCTTGATTCAACGTCGGTAAAGTCAGTGTTTCTGATCCAATGTGGGTCGAAGCCAGGGGTTCCGGTCCTCTCTCTCTGATTGAATATCTTACCCCGGTCTCAGAAAACATAGGAGTTCCTAGCCAGTCTATTGAATCGAATCAAGGGTCTTTCTCTGTTAACAGTGTTTTATGAATATATAGAAGAGTACATGTTGATAGTTTCATCTTTTATAGCGTGAAGAGGTTAGGAACTTGTTTTTAAAATCTATTATAGTCTTTGTTTGAATGAGACTGAGCTTTTGGCAAAGGTAAGAGTATTGGGTTTCGCCCCGGTTCACATTCAGGGTTGAGGTCGAAGAGATCGGTTATTTAGGGATATGGGTTCAGAGTAGGTTTCAGCTCCTGGAACAAGGCCTGGCTTTAGTTCGATTCTCTTTTCTTATTATACGTTGGTTAGCGGGGAAAGACCAGAGTCTACGCATCTCTCTCTTCCAATGCTAGGGGAAACGCACTGGCAGGGGTTTTGGGAATGACTCAGAAGTGTGACTCTCCACCTCTTTCAATGTGCGCTTACTCCCCCTCTGCGATAGAATATTATAAGAGGGATTTCCTGGGGAACATGCAATGTCGACTATGCGATTCGGAAGAACGGCCATACAACTACTCCAATGCCAGCGGTGGTGAGGAACCCTACTTCAGAACTGGCATCGACACCATCACAAGGGGCTATGAGGTTTTCTTGTCGTTTGTTTTATTGTCATAGAAGGTTGAACAATCCTCCGGCTGCGGTTGCTTTGGGTTTCCAAGATGCCATTCCAATGGCGTATCGGGAATGACACCGGTCCCAAATGACCACCTCCTTGAAACCAATTCCATCTCATCCACCACCATGCCAATCCAACCATGGGCATTTGGGCACACCTAGGTTGGGAACGGATGGCCACGGTGCTGGCATCTCACACCAACTCATATATTTGGTGTTGGGGAAACTATTATAAGAGTACTTGTGGCCTGGTGGTTGATCAGTACTCTTCTAATAGTGTCACAAACCTCAATTCCAAGTCCATGAACATGGTACCTCCCCAATGTCCTTGTGACGCCAATACCACCTCTACTACCTATATTATACACTGATAAGGATCAATAACTACCAATATTCGAATAGAGTACCCATCATTGGGTTGAATGGTGTGGGGGGGGGGGGGTGAAAGGTGGAATAACTACTATGTGGAATTTAAGGTGGAATAACTACTATGTGGAATTTATATGCTAAATACCAATCAAGTCCTGGGGGATGTCAGACGATTTGGTTCAAGGACCACCAAGATTGGGTCAGTTCAAGCACCACAATATAATATAGTTAGTAGAAGGTATAATATAGGTATACCATCGATTGACTCCTTTTGGGCATTGTGGACGCTGGTGCACCGAGAAAAAACCCGGCAGCCAGTGTCGACGAGGTTGCTCGCCAACACTCTTAGTTCAGTATCGGTAGAACATGGGTCTCCAAAACCCAAAGGTCATAGGTTCAATTCCTACAGCGCGTGGGTGCATATTGGAATGGAGATGAGGGTGTTCGGTGAGTCGAGGGTTGGGGACGCTAGTTGATTGGCTCGGGACATCCAGGTATACTATGAAATGGGAAACGGTCACCACTGGCCTATGGGAAGGGGGCAGCAAGGGGGCCAAATGGGTGATGCACTGAGATGGAGTCATGGACTCGGGAGACCATGGGGGAATGCACGAGTCGGTATGCGGTGTCAATGGAATTGCAGGCCAGCCACTGCGCTACGACGATGGTGTCCTTGGGCCTTGGGCGAGTAGAGGTGGGTAGGCCCGGGGCTTGAGCAAGGTAGGTGGTGGGAGTTGAGTTGAAATGGAGGACTATTAGAGTAGAGTACTAAATGGGGGTCATCAAATCATAGGACTAGCGGTACTGGAATGGTGTCGTACTCTACTCTAAAAGTTGGCGAATTCACTTTTGTTGGCGTTTCGCGAACCTGGTACTGATATATATTGTCAATCGGCCCACTATAGTGGTACCTATAGTGGTGCCTATAGACTATATAGAAGAGTACCTGGCTAGATTATACCGAATGGATGGTGTTTGGATCCTGTGACACCACTACACCACAATGTCCAATAGAAACCGATGAAACGACCATAGGCATCAAAAAAGAGGTACCAAATGAGGTCTGTCAGAACTGGTAGAGGGGACTACGGTGGCGATGGAGACCCGGAATCGCAGTCAACCCCCTACCACGGTACTGATATATATTGTTATAGTCACGGGTACTGATATATATTGTTATAGCTAGGATCAAGCCAAGGGTATGCCTACGAGTGCGAGTCGAGCAACGAGTGTGCCCAATCATTACTCTTCCCTATATAGTTCAGTACTCTACTCTAATAGACTCAGTATAATATAGGTAGTAGAGGTTCTCAAATATATGACACCTCTTAGGTTAAGGTTCTCAAAGATCTGACACCTCTTAGGTTAAGGTTCTCAAAGATCTGACACCTCTTAGGTTAAGGCTTGGGTCCTTCCCCAACCTAAGGTGGTAGTAGAGGAATCGACCGATGGGAAACGGAGAGGGGGGGTGATATGCTACTACCTATATTATACTGATAGTGGGGTGCGAGCAAGTGGTCCAGCCATAGGTGGTACTGTATGCAGCGCGGGAAGGTGTGGTCTGGGAACTCAAAACGAATGGCCATGGGGGTACACGGTGTCAGGCATCTCGATGAGTACTAGCGGGTCAGGTACTCTTCTATCACTATATATAAGAGTATCGTAGATTAGAGTAATTGACACTATTAGAAGAGTACTTGAGCGCGGTTCAGCGTGTTGGGAATGGGGTGAGGAGCGGAGGTGGTTGGGTGGGCATATCGACTATGGTGACTATTAGATTATAGTACTGAGGGGAAGGAACCGAGAGGTCATCATCCCAGTTCGACTCTGTGAAAGCACCTCAAAACCAGAGCTCCATGACCTTTGGTGAGGTTGGGAGTTGTCGGTCTCACCACATAGCTATATCCGAGATTGTCACGGTGGGCAGAACATGTGGGATGATAAGAGCAGCGTGAATGGGTGGTGTTCGCAGGTACTCGCGGGATCAGAACCGGACAACTCGACTCGGACTCGTGGGGTTTGGGAGGCAGAACGATGAGACCGGTTTGGTTGTTCTACTATTGTATACTGGCTGCGTCATGGGCGGATGGATAGAATGAAATATATGGACTAGCGCGGGGATAGCTACTACACCTAGCGCGATACGAGTACTTGTGTGTGCGGTGTGGAACATAGCAGAAAATACGTACGAATCCGGCGATACCATTGGCTCAGCGTGTACGAGTGTGAACTGCCTGCCGCTCTACTCCGAAATCGTCTTGGTATCATATCTATATGGTTTCTGGCTTAACGATGATACTCTTTCACCCTCCTCCTTGGTATCATCTCTATCACTATATATAAGAGTACCATAGAATAGTACTGGGATTGAAGCGGGAACCGCCGGGAACGAGTCCGAATGTCAGTACTCTTATATATAGTGATAGAGATGATACCAAGTGTTGCTGGGAGCGAGAGAGCCACAGGTGCGATGATGGTCATACCGTACCCGTACAACCATCTGACATTGGTTCACGTGTAGACTACTGGTGCATGGCCTTCAGGTCGCTTCCACCCCTTGCGCTCTGGAGCCCGAACGAAAGGTTTCCCCATTCACTCACCATATTGACACCCATGGATGTGCATCTGCCGATAGTCATCAAGGTTTTGGATCAATCCATAAAGAATCAAAATGGTTCACAACTTTCAACGTTTGATGAACAAAGTCTAAACAGGTGATACTGCTTCTACTATGATGAACCCATTCGGAACTCAACTAGTAGTACGATGAGTCATGAGACGGATGCATCTACTACGACGATTCACGATGATCGTCTTCAATTTCTGCTGGTATTGTTGAGGATCATCCCGCCGGTCTTCACCCGTCCAGTGAACGGATCGTGGAGCTTCCATCTGATATACACGACAAATTGGGAGAGTTGATGGCTAACAAGAGTTCCTAAGATGTTCTGGAAGTGGCCCATGGATAAAGCCACGATATCCCTTTTCTTGAGCACCTGATTGATGATTTGAACATCAACGGCGGTGGAGTCGGAGGTGAAGACTTTCAGGATTCTATTGTTCGAGCGGGGATCATTCTCAGCCCATTGGATCAATTTTCCATTCACCCGTCAATTCCTTTGAGTTTCGGAAACGTGTATCTCTCATTCACAAATCCAACCCTGTTTTTTCTTCTATCACTTTCGGTAGTCGTACTGGTTCTTTCCTTATTCACTCGAAAGGGGGGAACCTCAGTACCTAATGCGGTGCAATCGTTTTCAGAGCTGGTTTATGATTTTGTGTTCGCGCCAGTCAATGATAATATAGGAGGTAGGAGCATCAATGTGCAACAATGTTTTTCCCCTCACATCTCGGTCACTTTTACTTTCTCGTTATTTCGTAATGCCCTAGGTCTGGTTCCGTTTAGCTTCACTGTCACTAGTCACCTGCTCTGTACGTGGTCGCTGTCATTTTTGATGTTCATTGGCATCACGCTATTGGGAGTTGAGAGATATGGGATGCATTTTTTAAGCGTATACTTACCCGAAGGCGTGCCCCTGATGTTAGCACCGGTACTTGTACTACTCGAGCTCATCCCTCATTGTTTTTACGCATTGAGCTCAGGCATCCGTTTATTTTCCAATCTGATGGACGGGCATAGTTCAGTCAAGATCTTGAGTGGTTTCGCGTGGACGATGCTCCTACTGCAATATCGATGCTATTTGATTGGCGATCCGGGAACTCTGTTGGTGGTGCTAGCATTAACTGGGTTGGAACTCGGGGTAGCGATCTTACAAGCTCATGTTTTTACTATCTTAATCTGTATCTACTTGAATGATGCTCCAAATATCCATCGATTCCGATTAGTACTCTACTCTAATAGTCAGTACTCTACTCTAATAGTTCCGGTCGACTGCCCAAGATGCCCTACAGAGATACGCAGATCAAGGTATATTGGTGCTGGCTCGGTATAATATAGATAGTGGAGTCATTGAGTGGGGGCATTGGAAAATCATTGTGATTGAATGAGAGGTTGTGCATGGTGGTAGTATGATCATGGATATGCATTTCCAAGTATAGAGTCTTTACTGTTATTTAACAACGGGGGATGGTTTTCCACCTTCAAGTCCATCAGTACTCTTCTAATAGTGTCTAGCTAGTCACGACGTCAGTACTCTACTCTAATAATCTCAACTATCGGCATCCTTCCAGTGGTCCATCCTGGGTTTTCTTGGCGTCACGTACCGTAGTAGCAAGTAGTGGGATGTGTTGGGCATGATAGCTATGATACAGAGATGGAAATGGGTCGAGTGTGGAGTGTGGGGTTTGAATGCACTGTTCCGCTGCAGTCATATGGAATTATCGAATGCATCATCTGAGTGAGACCTTTAAGACAAAGTACTACGATTCGAGGCGAGGGTGGAAAGCGAGCTCAGAGTAGGGGTAGCATGCAGGGAATGGACTAGTAGGGTCTTGGGAATGGCCAACATATCCACTCTGAACTCCATAATCGATGGACCTTATTCACACATATAAAAGCTCGGTACACTATTACACATCCTGGCGGTTTTTCTTGGGTGTTCAGGCGTATGGAAGGGGGGCAGGAGCGGTGGATCAAAATTGAGATCTTGGGCGGATCAGAAACGTCAACGATTAAACAATGTGCAAATACTATTTTTGTTTTTTTATTATCTTTATCCTTTTCTTTTTTTGGCGACTTGATAAGTATCTAGTGGAGCCCTGGAAGAAAAACATGGCTACGCATGATGTTATTATTGAACATAACAAATCTCTTGGTTGTCCGATGGAATTAGAGTCTACTTGGAGGGGGAGCAAGGTGAGTAAATTGCATCCTCATCCTCCTCTTTCTAATTCAGAAAGAGTCAGCTCCTACACCCATGGGACAGCCCCTTCCATCCAACCACCTGATGTTACCCCCGGCCCCGAGATGATCCCCGTCCCCCTTGAGCAATTTTACATTCTCCCATTGATTCCTATTCATATATGGGACTTTTATTTCTCATTCAAAAATCCATATTTTTTTATGCTGCTAACTCTCAGTTTGGTCCTACTATTTATCTTATATACCATGTTCGTATGGTGGCGCGATGTTCTACGTGAAAAATAACAAGTTTCAGCTTCAATGGGCCTTCATGACTAACGGGGGGTGAGAGTCAAAAGGGATCAAAATGTCCCATCAATAAAGTGAGGGAGAGAGATCTTTCTCTCATTATGTCCTGGTATACTTGTCGCGGGCTGTCGCCGCCCCGAAGGACATGGGGGGCCTCTATTTGAGGATCTACCTTATCTTTCTTATTGAAGCAAAAGGTGATCCACTATCGGTTGTAGTATTATTTATCTATAAAGTCAAGAGGGCGAGGCCCCCTTGTCTTAGCTTAGGATTAGGGGGGAAAAGAAGCGGGAATGTGGGTCTTCGCATCTATTGAGTTAATTGGTAAATGAGAGCCTTCGATACGTGCTCACTACTGTAGCAGCTAGAGAAGTATGGATTTGGACATGGGAGCATTAGGAAGATTCTTTCTAGCTTATGTGATTCACCTTTGAATCATGTGAGTCACTCCTTAACTAAGGAAATAAGAGTGATTTATCAACCGCCCGGGATCACCTTAAAAGAGTTGAAAAGGCAAGGGGTAAGCCGAGAAGAGCTAGCTTACCCCTTGCTTGTTCACAAAAATTCTCTACAAAAAAAATGGGAGTTAGCGTTCCAGTAGGGAAGGGGGAACTCTTGAATAATTCATAATTTCATAACCTATCTCCGCAATAAACCAATGGAGAAAGACCTCCTTAAGAAGATGGGGGCAGACCGCACAGAAGAAGAAGTCATCGAAGAAGTAATAATGGGGAAAGAGGGGTGGGGAAGTACCCTATTTTGGGAGCGAATGAATAAGAATTTGGGGATTTGAAGCAGCTCCTTGGTCTCGTCGCCCTTGAATTCATCTATTTGCTTATAGATCTTGTTTGTGCTCCACGAAGGGATGGACCAAGCCAATATTCCTACTTTCTTTCGGATCTTTGTAGAAAGGCAGACATTTCATTATCATTATAAAACATTAGAAAGAATTGAATTAGCTAAGTCAGTAAGAATGACTCTGTTGGCCCCGGACAAGGATTATTATATTCTACATTAGTGGTCAAAGCATTGATTCTAAGCCAGTCCAGTCTATTAGTAATGAGCGATTCTTTAAGCCCAAAGGCTAGCGAATCCGAATGACTTCGACTTTTTTGCTTTCTTTTTTTAGTTCTTCCCCGATGAGCTCTTCCCAGGGAAAAGTCCTAATCAAAGTAGTAAAATGGGGGAGTTCCTCTTCAATTAATTTATTTTTCGATGGGAACCTTTCATCTTAATAGAGTGGAAAAACCAAGACAAGATTCATCACCCAAAAGCATGGGATGAGACTTGACTTCTCAGATGTGGATTGATTTCCTATTGATGGCAGAGTGATCGTATCTGCTATTCTTGTTGATGAATCCGGTCCTATAGAAGAAGCTGTTATTGGACCACTATCCTTGGCTAAAGTAAAGGGGATCGATCCGGGTGAAAGAGGCCAGATAAAACCCCAGACCTGGCATAAGAGAAGAAAAAAAAAGAAATGTGGATGAAAATGATCCAAAGTAAGTAGTCGTTACTTCTGATCCTAGTGGCTATGGCTCAGGAGTAGGATAAAAAAAAGTAATGATTCGACTAGCTTTGAGCTCTCACGTAGTTCAGGTTGAATCAGGAATAAGTGAGTGATCTCTTGAAGAAGGGCCTAATTAGGCCAAGTAAGGGTCCATGGTCCAGCGCTGAAAAATACGTCAATAATAGAAATGAGCAATAAAGGGGAATGCCAAGGTTAGTGATCAACTAGAAAACCCTTTCAGAGGCCCTCCAGTGGATTAGGTATCCCGTACCTAATCGAAAAACACTTTTTCGTTCGTAAGCACTGAGCGAGCCGCCTTGTCTACGAAGCTTCGCTGCTTCTGCTGCTTGGTGTTCTGAGGAGTTCTGGGCTAAGTATAAGTACGAAGTTTCCAACCTTCTTTGTTCTTTGGAAAGGCCTTCCTTTCACTATGTTTTATCCCTCGCTTGCTTATTCATATGATGTTGGATTTTCAATGGAAACTAAAGCCTCACCAGCATCTTCATCTTCAAGTTCTAAACCCTCTGCCCTTAAAAACCGACATTTTGGACCCTTTGCTAAAGCTGTGAAAAGGAGTGGACGGTTGTATTTTGGCCTAGTTGGGCTGGTTCGCCTAATCAAAGAGACCCTACCCCCATATCAAAAGAGTCCATACCTTACTTGTTCATCGTACTAGACCTCCATATCATATGTGTAAATATCCCACCTCAGATACGAAAGAAGGACAACAGTAGTTCCACTAGCCGATGCTTAAGAGTCAGCCCTTGCCTCCTCTTCCCCATAAGCCTCATATGCACCTGAAGAAGAGTAATCTTTTGCCGAATCTACATCTGTTCAATATTGAGTTCCATCCATAATTAATTTCCCACCTACCTTGGGATAAGCGGTTGCCAGAAGCTTGAAGCTTACTTTAATGGGAAACACTTCCTCGTAGGGCCACCAAAACAGGCTCATTTAGCCGCATCAATTGTTAGAGCTCACTTAACACCAATAGAATCATAATATTTCTTCTCCGCCTCAGTCAAGACTGCCTTTCTACATCAAGATTTGGCCCTTTTGATTTCTTCTATGCTTTCTTCTTCAACCCTCTACACCCCTTCTTTAATTTCTCTCCACACCTTTAGAAAGTCATTTTCAAGACACTCGGTATTCTATATATATAGTCTAGTAGACTTCCCCTATGAGATTGACCCTGCTGGGATCACTGAATCTTCTTCCATATCATCCCATCGCTTCATGCCTTTGACTGAGACCTATCTGCTTTATTCCTGAGTTTCACTTCACTTGGCCACAGCTAAAGAGGACCAAAGGGGAGAGGGAATTACTTCAAGTCCGAGAAGAAACTCTTCATTATAATAGAAAAACCTCTCTTCCGAATCAGTCCTCCTATGAGTGAATTGGACCAAGGTCAGTGCTTTCAACTTCCCTTGAAAGGACAGTTGACTTTATTGCGTACTTCTTTCCATACTGAGAAGGAGATCCTTTGGAAAGTGCCTAGAAACTCTTCTTCATATGCTTATTCTCTGACCAGAACGTCATACCATGCAACAAGAGTTCCAACCTATTATTTATAACTAAGAGAAGATTCGCCGCAATGAGCTTCTTGAATGTTGAATGCCAAACCCTACTGACTGAATGGCTTCCCCTCCCTCTTCCGGGCTTTATTGCCACTAGCTTTAATGGAACCCACAACAATCCGAATCAAATCTAGATGCCAATCCGGAGAGTTCGATCTCTGTATTCAAGTCTAAGAGGTATCTAAGAAAACTCTTATAGAAAGCGATAGGTCAAGTCATTCAATGATTGGATTACTTCATTTAAGACTTCATAGGATGCAAGTTCTAGGTGAACTATCTTCGACTATCTAATAAAGGAGAATCTGTTCTAACACCCATAAAAGAAGAGAGCAAACAAACTCTCCAAGCTCACTCTAATTCCCTACTTGAATGAATAGCTTAGGAAGTACATATTGACTTTACTATATTCCTCCTTGATTTACAAACATCTCGATTGGCTAACATTGACCGCTTCGAAGAACCTTTCTTCAGAAAGGAATGCCCCATGACTACTTGCAGTGGATTCAGAAAATGTTCAGAAGATGGGAGTGTTCCAAAGCCCCTTCTTTAGATGCCCTTGGCTCTACCCCGCTTCTTAGGACCAGTGAAAGAGCCCAACTTGGATTAGACAGCTACAGCCTTATAGATCGAGTGGGGGAAGAGACTCAGAAATCAGTCTTCCATATCCAGATGTTACATAACCATATTCTAAGAGTAGTGGCAAGCTAGGTCTGGGGAAGCATCCAAAGTTTGTGGAGGCCTTTTCCCGGTAAATCTACACAAAAAGACAAAGGGTTCAATATGACTCAGAGGAAAGAACTAATCAGTATTCCCAGGGAAGCAATGCCTAAGAATCTATGGGGAAGATAGGTGGGACCAGAGGCCATTGGTACAAAAATATGACATGGGGCAGTCATAAAGCTTCTTTCACTCCTCATGTTGTCAAAAGGTCATACTATGGCATGGGACCCTTCATGTACAAGTGAATACATTTTTAGATATCACTCAGCGTCAGTGAGGCATCTCTAAGGGCCAAGACGTACAATAGGTGGGTACCAGACTATGAATTGCATCCACAGGAAGGTTCGAAAGACTTTCTTGGGTGCGCACAGGAACTAATATACTTTAGGCTTCCTCAGAAGGAGCGAGTAGGAGGTCTCAGAGCAGGGTTTGATTGAAGCACAGAAGGAAGACCTTCATTTTCATTGGACAACAGCAAGCCATCCGATGTTTAGGAATCTGCCAGGCAGGACAGAGAGCAGCTATAGCACCCGCCTTTGTCGGACATCTTTCCCGCAGACGTTTGACTATCCCTTGCAGGAAGGAATGGGCATGAGAGTTCTGATCCACATTGCTACCAGCAACTACCATCCTATGTATTCACGTGTCCCCCAGACGAAACCTCTCTTATCGAAGGGTAATCCATTTACCACAGGATCTTCAGGAATCCACCCATAAGACAGAACTACTACTGTGTCATATGAGGATAGAAAGTATGCGCCGCCTCGAAAGCCTTCCCTGGAGTAAGAGTCAACGACCTTGACAAGGTATCTTTTAGCCAAGTCCAAGGATCGACTCTGCAGTTCTCTTCGACTCTCTATCAAGGGAGTCTCAAGGTCCTTCGAGTCTTTGACTCTTGGGAGCCGTCTTTGACTCTTTCTTTCATACGTCTTTCTTGGAACATTGTGGAAACAAAAAGGACATGGGAAACATGGAAAAACGGTGTGTACCTTATGATGACCGAGATTCCCCTCTCTCGATGTTCGATGTCCTTTACACCGGATCATGGAAGGATATAGTTGAGCCGGCCCTTATGCGAAGCGTCCTTGGAGGTCTTGGGACCAATGTCGTCACATGTCTTTATCATTAGTTCATTCACCGGCCTTAAAATCATGAATACGAAGAGTGGGATGGATAATTTACCACAAGGTCTTGTCCTTTAGAAAAAGGTTTTTCTTACTTGATCAAGACTGGAGCGTATTCAATACATCGGCGGAGTTCTCTAGTCGCCCAAAGGGCGATTTCTTAATAAGTGCAATGTTTGAACTCAGAATCAGAGGCTTTAAAATCCCCTGAATGAGTGTAAAATGAAGGCCAGAGGGACATAAAGCTGTCGGTGACTTGGTCAGAGTGGGCCTTAGTGAGTATGCCGATGAGAAAGTAATCGGCGTATCGAGCGTACCTCCTCCGTCTCAAGAAAGGCCTTGATCCTGGACTGGAATAGATGTTCATGAGCATTGGCGAGAGAGGGCTTCCCTGTGGCACTCCAGTCATCTAAGAAGCATAGTGAAAGTCTTTTCTATCTAAGATGTTAGTCGAAAGCTATCAAGAAGGCTGCATTTCCTTGACTATGAGGATGGAATGGTCTATGTGAGCATCCAACGACGTCTACAAAGATTCTCTGGAGAGAAGTTGACAAGATTTTAGAAGCAAAGTACATTAGAGAATTCTCCCTATTGGTTAGCAGATGTAGAATGGAATGTGTGGACTTCACCGACCTGAATAAAGCCTACCCTAAGAACTATGGTCTAACTCAATGAAAAGTAAGAGTCAAGGGCCACACGTGAACCTTCCGCATCTAGCCAGCAAAGGCGATAGGATAAAGCGGTGAGAAAGAGCTAAGGCTATCATATTCAATTGAATAATAAGATAAGAACACGCATAAGAGGAAGAAAAACAAATATTAGGGTTCTGTAGGCCAGGTAATATTTCTTTCTTTTCTTTCTTATGCCCAGAGAAGAGGTTGAGTTTCATAAGAACTTCCTATTAACACCATCGTAGGAGTAGTAATAAGCATCTATTACCTTTTATTCCCGGAGTGAATAGGCCATTCCTTAACCTCTCTTATTCTTCTCTTCAGTCACTTTAAGCCAAAATAAGGTGAATAACCTATTCATTGAATAGCCTGCACCTCTTGGCTCCATTTCTGATCCAAGAAGGCTGAAAAATGATAAATTAGGTAGAGATGGGAATGATACTGGTCAAACTAAATGGATGTGTCAGATTCTGTCATTGGATTTTTACAAGTTTGTATCCCCTTAGGCTTTCTCTTAACTGAACAAGGTTGTACAGCTGGAAAGGATGACCTGAAAAACTACTGAAGATAAGTAAGTATTCGATGAACATTCTTTGTTGAGAAGAATCAACCCAAGGCACGCAAGACCTAGCGGAGATCCTGGCACAAAACCTGTGAATGTGACATAAGGGGAGTGCGCCTAAGAAAGCCTTTCTATTATGACCTTTTCCTTTTGGCATTTTAGCCTGCTTTTTTTCCAACCTCACAAAAGTTGATTATTCTAGAGGATCAGTAGAGACCGGGCCCTTAGCCCCATCAGGGATAAGACAAGAAGGAGTTCCAGCTTTGAGATTTTATGTTATTCCTTAGTCCTATCCACTTGTGCTGGATCAAAGGGGTCTACGCTTGGTTGACCGCTTCTTCGACTTTTTCATTCTGTTTTTTCATCTTGATTTGTGATCAGAGCTTTAGTTATTCTGTAATATCCAGTAATATTATTTCTCTGAGGGCGTCGTGCGCCAGCCCGAACTGATCCGGTGATGGTAACAAGACTGACTCCATCTGTCTCTGAGATCTGAGAATAACGTATTCCATATATATCCGTAAATGTTCATCAATTTACAGGAATATTAACGTCAGACCTTTTTCCCTTTGAAATGGGGTTTCCACGAATATGAATGACTGAAAATCTCTTTCGGAAAGAGACTACCCTAGCTATGCTTACGAGTTGACTAGCGGTTTCCGAGTCAAATAGCTGGACTACTATATAGGTACTCTTCTAATAGTGGGTTGATTTATTACCATTGTACTTTCCTACTATAATGAAACTCCTAGATCCGTAAACAGAGCCAATCACTCTAAAGAATCTAGAAGAATATGCTAAAGGGTATCTATTTTTCTGATTGAAGAAGGCTCTGACAAGACCTTTCACTTGGTAAGGGTCGATATTCTTAGCCGAGCATCCCCCTCAGGTTTTTACTGAGGTCTATTTCAAGTCATTCTCACTTCACTTGTCCCTCGGACGGGAAGAGGCGAAGAAAAGAAATAATCAAAGTTGTTGTAAGTTAAAAGGTCTTTTCGAACGGGGTTGTTGTTAGCCGTGGGTAGTTTGATGTACTGGTTTTGGGTGATGGGTGGTGATGGAATCCTTCTTCTGCTCACTGGGATTGAAGGCTCCATCCGAATCAAGGAGAAGCCACAGTCTAAGAAACCAAGGTATAATGTCATTATGCACATAGAGTCAACACCTCTACCAATAAGTAATCAAGTAAAGTAATCAGTTGAATGTGGTCTAGGTATAAGTATTCCTATTCCTGCATTGTGCCGGAAGTCTTTAAGACTTTCTTGATGCTAGGGAAGGGAGTAGCTATTGAATATAATCAAGTTTAGCAATCCAAGCGGGAGGAGTCAATCTTAAATTCCCGTAGTTCCATATGCAAGAAGCGCATCAACGAGTTTCCATATCTCGGCAGTAGGGACCGAACTTCAAGCAATAGGGATCAGTGTTCAAGGCTAGGATATATGTAATATGAATAGTCAGTTGCGCACCCTTCAAGCAGTTCTCACTCCAAGCAGGAATCTTCTATGGATGAGTGGGAAGGTGCGGGATAAGAGAAGATTCGTCTATCTAAGTTGCTGACGATCCAGTACTGTTCGTGGGCAAGCAAATTTTCAACTCGCAATCCATTTCTACATAACGAAAAAAGGTTATGCAGGTGGGTGTTCATTTGTAGTTGCTGGTCAGGGCCGTGGGGATGGAAAGAAAGATGAAGAGTTCGGTTGGCCTTGGCCGGAGATGGAGACACAGGTGGGTAGGTAGATAATACCTAGAGACAACTCTCTTTAAGCCCTGGGGGAAGCTCAATGCAGGTCTTTGCCTAGCCTTCTCCTCTGCTCTGACTCCGGTTGATGTGCCTTCTCCAGTTTCAATGAAGACAAACTCGTTTAGGGGAATTCATTCTTCCAGGCCCTTGTGCTCAAGTCAATGAATGAAACAAATCAGATTCAAAGAAGGAGATGAAAGAGCGTGAATTTATTATTGACCAAGGCACCCAACGGAGAGGGCAGTGACATATAAAGAATATTCCGGGTTAACACACCGCCTTTAGTTCATGGACTGACGCTTATGAGGTCTGGTAAGAGTTTCAAAAGAAAGACCGGTCCATGGACTGGACGAGGGAAGGGGGGATATGACTTGGAAGCTTCCTTTTCTTGTCAGCCCAATGAAGATGGCATGAATAGTTGGAGTTGGTGCTTCTCCGTTCGAAAGTCAGAACAACTTCCATCTGAATGCTTTCACACTTCCTGATTCCAGCCGGTGAATCTAATATGAATAGTTCGCCAGGGTCTTCAGGTAATGTGTGTATTGTATCGGATAAAAGGCTGCAAATAGGCCTCCTCTACTCTAGCCCTATCTTTCGCCTAGGTGGAGAGCGAAAGAGATAACTATAACTAGCTGGAGACAGAGATATAGAAAGTGTGCAGTGCAGTATCACCCATGACCTTCTGCGATAGTGAGATAGAAAGCCGGAAGGTTGGATTGAATCGGATTATCCATTGAGCTAGTCTGTTTTCCTAGTAATGTAATAAATAACAAAAGATTCCCAGCCTAGTATATTATCTTATATAATAATAATTCTTGCATTCCTCGAAAGAGTGAGTGCACAATGTGGCTTGTCTGCGAACTTGTGATGCAACGATCAAGAAGGTAGAGAGACAGTCGATTAAGCATACTGCGGTCACTGCGATGGTCACAAGATCTCACAGAAAGGATCGGAACACAATAGTAGTTGACTTAATAGGACCAACCCACCTCATCGATCTACGTATAACACATCTGAGAGAGTGAAAGGGGAAATAACCAGGCAGGCTTCAAAGAAAAGGGACAGGGGCGATCTACGTCTTATAGAGATCGGATTGTGTACCACAAGACAAGCTAGGTGATGAAAGAATCGTATCTCCTGAGTGTGATTCAAGAAGAAGTGAAGGTGAAGCAGGATTTGTTACCAGTTTGGCCTACACGGCTTTACTTATCTTATTCAATTTCTAACCAACAACTGATTCAATGGAAACCCTTATTCCTTCAACATCTCCAGAGCCTTAAGTGACTGAACTATCATTCCTTAAACAGTTTAAAAGCAGGTTAGTCTAGGCAGTATCTCATTAAATCAGTATAGGGGTAGGATCTAGGTAGGAAAGTGACCCTCGTAAGGTTTGATTCCATTTTTTCAATAGCAATATGAGAAGGGACAAATGACACATCCAGAAGAGATGCGGTAAGGAAAGTAACTTCACCTAGTTCTTATTCTAGTATTGGTTCAGTGTGCCAAGCCAGGAACGCCTGTAACTAAGGCAGACCACCCTTTTTTCTTACCATGGATAGGAATGTTAGTTAGCTCTCCCGGCAGTGGACCATAGCTGATTCAATAGTCAAAGTATTCTATGAGCCCTTTCCTTTCACTCAAATTGGTAACCGGTGTGGTAGAAGAGTCAGAGCCAGCCCCCCTATTTCACTTTGCACACCTCACTTGCTTGCCTTAGTAGCCCTTCCCTATATTCCCCAGCTTGAAGTAAGCCAAGGTTTGTCCTTGCACTTGACCTACCTGTTTGGGTGAATAAAAGAAAGATTGAATAATTACATAATATAAGAGAGGATCTCTTTATTCATTCATGGTTGATTGTTGATCGAGAAAACAAGGACCCAAGGAGCTTAGCCTATAGAAGATCGAAAAGGTATCGCGAAGCCGGGAACCCCTTGCCGAAGATCCCCCTCTTTCTCTGTGAAGATAGACTGATGTTTATTTCTTTGCGTGTCAAGTGCGAGATTGGTTGAGAACTCTTCGCCCAAAGAGCTTTCCACCTTAGGGTCAAGCCGGTCTCTGCCTGGCAGAGTAGAATCCGATCGATCACTTGAAGTTCATTAACTAGCCAGAGAGAGCCGTATTTTATTGATTGGTGAGCTTGAGCTATCAGTCATAGGTTCAAGAACGAGGTATACGAATCTTTCCTTGTCTTTTATCTCTTCTATTTTGAGTTCGCCACGAAAAAGCGTATGAGATCTGGGATTTCAACCCTCTCCCACTCCTGAGAATGGCTTCATTCCACTTGGTAACGCTAGCAAAGAGAAGAGCTCCGCTAAGAGGTAAGAAAAGGAAGAGAAAGAGAACAACATCACGAGATTGAAGCATGGTTATAAGCCCTCTATCAACTTGCTAGGGATAAAGGAGAAAGTATACAACCTTAAGAAACTAGAAGCAGATAAAGCAACACACCTTACTAGGAACAAAGGAGAAACAAGCAAACAAACAAAGAAGAGAAAGTTAACATTCAAAGTCTCGTTCCCTCCGGGCAGAAGCATTTGCTTGATGAAAGGGAAATCTTTGACGTTGAGATCTTTGAAGATGATTGGTGAAACCTCATCAATCCAGTACTTAAAGAAGGATGCTCCAAGGTTAATAAGACAGAAGGCATTGCGCTA
The DNA here is from genome assembly GCA_963277665.1 of Viscum album. Classification (NCBI taxonomy): domain Eukaryota; kingdom Viridiplantae; phylum Streptophyta; class Magnoliopsida; order Santalales; family Viscaceae; genus Viscum; species Viscum album. Next base: position 664,310,523 of record OY728119.1, read on the forward strand.
TGTGTTGATTGATGATGTTCTGTACCGCTTGATTCAAATAAGATGTGTTGGAGAAGTTGAGGCTGCTAAGATTGTATGGAAGATTCACGATGGAAGTTCACACCAACACAAGATACGTTGGTAGATTGTAATGGAATACACAGACATTTTTGGCCAATAATTCTTTCTTCTTGTATTTTATATACTAAATGTGAAGCGTGTCAGCGCTACAGGGGGGTGCAGCACCGTCCAGCCTCAGAAATAAACCCAATTATAAAACCCTGGCCGTTCCGTGGTTGGGCGATGGACATAATCAGTAAAATTTCACAAGATCTTCTAGAAGGCATGACTTTTTCCTTGTTCCCACATATTCTTTCAAAAACCTCCTACACCACGATCAGCACACACACTTCATGTATGTCATAATCTTTCTGACGAAGCAGCTTCACATTCATAGGAAGAAAAACCTGTTGTCCGAGCTCTAACGCACACCTGCCCTCAAGCTGTAAGTCAGCGGGGTTTAGTCAAGTAAAGCAGAAGGCGAAATAAAGACAGAAGCGGAAGAGGTTAGCTTTCATATTGGAAAGAAAGGATTTACCATTCCTCGTTATCCCCTTTTTTCCCTTATCCTATCTATACTATACTCGCAGGTCTCACTCTCTCTCCATCCTACCTACATTCGCCTAGCTATAGGAGCTACTAGAACCATCACACATTCACTCTTAAGGCTTCCTTATTCAACTACCAGTACTGACTTAAAGAGACCATTCTCCTTTGCTGGTTTTAAATACCTAAATAAGTGAGTGGGTGGCTTTAGGGCCTTGGATCGAAATGCATCCCCTTGCCTGGTGATCCCAGTTGACCACAACCCGCGGATCGTTTAATGGGAGCAGAGCATAGGAACGTATCCTACTGAACGAACTACTTTGGACTTACGAAAAAGGGAATAGAGATCTTCCTCTTTTCCTGCTAGTCAGACTTTTCGTAATCCTCTATGTGATTCAGTCAAGGGGAGTTCATCTTTGCAGACTGAACCCAAGAAACCGGACAACCTGGCAGTGGGGGGACTAACTCTCCTACTAGATAGGCAAGCACGAGGTCCAGCTATGAATTTCATTTAGAAAATAAAGCAATAAAGATTCCATCTTTTCACACACACAGGTACCCCTACACGTTTGAAAACCTCAAAGGGCCCATCATATTTTGGAATCAACCCACGATGCACTGTCTTACTACTTATTTTCTTCCAAATCTGTGGAGTAAGCTTTAGCATCACTTTATCACCAACCATCGGCCTACGCCCCTTGTCAGCATACTTCTTCATTCGCCCAATGGCCTTATCCAAGCAAGCTGTCTTGTGCCTCTTCTAGCATTTATTTCCTTGAACGGGTGAATCTGTATGCTGCTGGACATTTCCTTCCTGTACGCTGCCTTGGAACTTCGTGGGGAGTAAGAAGCCCTGTGGCCAACTCAAAGGGGCTCATGCCTGTTTTAGAGGACTGATGAAGATTATAGCAAAATTGTGCACTGTAAAGAAAGTCCACCCAATTCTTTTGACTAGCTGTGACATAGTGCCTCAACTATTCTTCCAACAACGCATTCATCCTCACGGCCTGCCGTATAGCTAATCCTGCTCTTCGGGATATCATTTTGAATTCCGATATTTACATGCTGCTTTGACCTCACCTCATTACACTCGGGGTAGGGTATTAGATGAATCATTCGCTTTGTTACGAAATAAGTAGAAAGATATGAGATGTAAAGCATTTGATCTTCAAGGGCCTTACCATCCGGAATGACAGGTCTACGTTCTGGTCCACCCGCACGTGACGGAATTTTACATAGTCCTTATGTCATCCCGCTTCCAAACACCGATCTTTCTCTGTCTGGGGAGCTTCCCTTCACTTTACTACTCAGCACAAGGATGAAAGGGACATTGATTCGTAACGCGAATCGCCAGCAATAGATGAATAGGTATTGATCACAGGCCATCCCTTTGGTCGACGATTACAATTTCGTGCAACGAGGGCTTCAGTATTTGAATGTCCGGTATAGGAAGCATCTCTTTGGTCTTTCATTATCCAGAGCAGTGGTCTTAAGCATCAAAGTCAAAAAAGTCTAGCGCATTTCATGCTTGTAACTTAGGAAGTAGACTAAACAAATGAAAATTAGTGACAAAGCCATCTCATCCGTCAATGAACGATGAATAAGTCGTCACTCTCTAGAAGGGCGAGGCAATCCTTCCATATCCAATCATGTGGGGGATGTAAAGACCAAAGTACCGACCCAAACGAGGTATGGATATACAACATAGAGGAAGCTAACAGCGCGTCAGAAAGAAACTTATCTGAATAGATACCCACCGAAAGTAATACAGACAAGCATTGAACCGTAAAGTGGTTTGACTAATAGGAGATAAAGAGACATTCATCTGTATTGTCAGAACAGATCAACAGAGGCATACCGTGCCACCGGGGGTGACGGGAACGCGCTGTACTATATGGAGGAAGCCAAGATAGCTCTATCCATTCCATCCAGTTGATCCCCAACCAACTAGCCATTAAAAATAGACTCTTTATCCTTATCATTATAATAGCCCCTTCAGATCACCTAGATTGATGAAGGACCCTTTGGAATCAACCTACTTCTCTCCTTTTGGGCTTTCTCGTTCTTAAATAAAAGGGGTATTGATCCCCTTATATGCCGCTTATACTGGAAGTCAGTTCATGAATGAAAACTCCTTTATCAGCAGAGCTATCGGCTGGGGCTCAACCCAATATCAATTTACCGGATAGTATTGATTATCAGCTAGTCATCTACAATCCTACACTTGAAGAGAGTCCTATTGTCGGGTCATCTTCTATCTAAGACCTCAAAAATGAGAGGATGCCTGAAATATGTTCTCAGTTCTAGTTGTGGTCCGCTCTTTCACTTATTGGTGCAGCAGCTGAAATCAGATCCGTTAGAGACCTTTCCCTGTAAAGCAGCTTCACTCCTCTCCCTCTGGTCGAGACTTTATACCTTGGCAGTCAGTCTATTACCTCCCATTCCTTTTAGCTCAGGAACTTCTATTTTGAATCTGAGCTTGTACCTTTCTCCTTTCTGTGTAATCTATTCCATGCGATGTATTTCACAAAGGTACAGGGATTTGAGAATCGATAAAGCTGGTGACCTCGTAGGAACTCGGTCTCTCTAATACATCAATATGGTAGATAGATCAGGTAGAAGATCAGACGCTAATCCTCTACTCTCACTATGTTCAATCGGCTTCAAAGCTTCTTCACTTTTTGCGCTTAGCGCTTCCACTGATGCCTGAATGCTACATTCGTCTACATATGGGTTAGATTAGAGAATCCATCCTCCTTCTATCCTATCAACTAAGCTCTTCTTCTTTCTTACCCCCCCTTTCCTGGGACTGTCCTCTCAAATGCCTAAACTCTTTGGCTTGAGGCTTGTCTCGCTGACTCCTCTACGGGCACTTGTTCTACTTCTTCTGCTTATGCCACCAAAGAAGAAGGATTTGAAACCTTTCTTGTTGCTTTTGTGCTAGCTCCTGCTGAATCAATTGCGTTTATAAGATCAGATGCAGCTCGTGTCAATATAATGTTATAACTCCTCCACCTCATCTGCCTAAGGTCGAGTGTCTACGTTCCTCACCTTTGAAATGGAGTGTATTTCCACTCCCATTTCATCTTTATTTGACTTCACTCGGGACGATATTTGATTCTCTAGTCAACCCGGAGTCTTTAAACTCAGTCCTTCGACCCTTCTTTTTTTCTCTTTTTTCTTTCTTTTTCTATGACCTGGCACTGTCTTTCTCTGCTTGGGCATTCCCCTCTTCAGGCTGGGGACAAGGCATATTGTCACGTATCTCAGTCCAAGGCTGTTTCCAACTCCATCTCTTCAAATCGAAATACTTTATTGAGAATCATTGAAATCAAAGAAAAAGGTGGGCCTGACAGCAGTGGGTACCCAGTGGAATGATCGAGTAGATTGTGCAGTGATGCTTGCCTTATTTCATCTAATTTCATGTTTTCTCTCCGTCAGTCTGGTATCTAAGGGTGACGACGATCAGAAAATCATACGATCAAGAACTTCTTATGTCACGTCTTTGCGTCTTCAACCTGAGGTGAGGTCAATCGATAGAATATCAGGCGAGAAATAATCCATTCTATGGTGGTTGAATTCAACCAGTACCCGTTGCTTGCTTTCTTTCTCTCTCAAAGATGGAAGTCGAGTTATAGCTGCAGCTCTTGAGAAGCCCCTTTCTAATATCAGTTTGCCCTAATATAAGGGTAGAACTCCTCCAATCTATTTCTCTCCATCCCTTTCTTTCCTGGGGATGTCCCTCTCTAACAATCTCTATCACTATAGACTTTTCTCGCTAATAAAGCTAGAAGTGTATTTCCCTGCCTTGAATGGACTCTAGCTTGATTGCTTGCCTATCCGCTCGGGCCTCCCATTGGTCTCCCTGCGCTCACTTGATGACTTTAAGTTGTTTTCTTATCCATTATGTCTGATCTCTTTCAAGACTGAAAGCGGCTACATGCCTTTGCCCTAACAAGAGTGGAAGGAGAACATATGACCGGACATGCCCTTCTTTTCCTGCTCCAAGAAGAGCTACAACCGGCCTATAGTTTAGTTCTTTCAGTTAGATACTTTTATTACTTTTTCTTGAAGGCATAAGGAAACTAGAACCTTTTCACATTCAAGTGGTCTCCTATCTCTCTTTTCTGTCCAATCCTGTGTTAGTTGGTTCCCTGATTATTACTTAGGGTGAGAAATTTGTGTCTCCAAGCCAAGGAATCAAATATCTCTCTGTTGTAGCGGCTCTTTCATAGTCCTGTGCGTGGTCGTGGTCCTCTTGAAATAACATGTGGTTGAGTGAACCGCTTCGACGCCGTACCATTAAGACTGCTACGATACACAGGAACTAGTATAAGCTTCCGAAACCCCATTTGTTGATCTGGTGTATTGGGAATCGTACCATTTTTATACGCTTCTTTGAGTGTTTATACGCGTCAGCATATCAATTTGATAAAGGGCGTGAGCACTCCACTCAAGTATGTGGAAGTGGGATATCACGACGAGATGCCTATAATCCTTTCTATCTACACATTTTGAAGTAAAGGCAATGCGAATCCGAGAGTTTGGCGACACGAGATCATGGAAAGAAAGGGACTCATTATGCGGGTAGTTTGATATGGCCACGATTCCAAATGACTAGGGTTGGTTGGTAGAGGTTCCCGATGTAGGCGATTCAAGACCCTCCAATTCATTCGTTTTTAAGGATCGAAACTAGCAGCAGGTTGGGGGGTGGGAATAATAAGTCCGAGGTACTAATGATCTCCTCATCTTCAGGCATAAGACTTAGATGTCCCACTTGGTTCATCATCAACAAATGCATTTGAAGGGGTTCCTATTATAGGGTTCTAGTTCTTTAGTTCAATGAAAAAGGATTGGAATCCATTAGATGGTTCGGCCCCCAAAGGTCTTAGATATCCAGGTTTAGGACCACTGCTACCGGCTTCAGCCTTTATATACCTTTACTCCGCCACCAGTTCTCAATACGAAGGGTTGCCAGTTGGGGACCGAAGGAGATGGGAAATGGATGATTCAATACCTATTGGGGATCGGGTGAAGGGACAGGTGGTTTGGTACGCTGTGTTTGGGATCGATTGGACTCTCGCTTTCCAACCGCCTTGAGGCAGCTAGGACTCAGGTACTCTTCTAATAGTGATTACTCTACTCTAATAGTGACCCACTTAACAATATATATCAGTACCATTTCTAGTAGAAAATTTGACCCACTTTTTTCTCTTGGTGATAGTAGCCACTATTAGAGTAGATTACTGATGTTTGTTTTTGTATTGGTAGTTCAACGATGGTTTTATTGAGTTGGCAGCTCACCTATTCAACACTATTAGAGTAGGGTACACTTGGTGCCCTTCAGAAACGATGGTGTTGCATTGGCGTTCAACCCCCTGTGTGTGCGATTGGGTGGTGTGGTACACTTCATAGATGATGGCCAGCTGAGGGGTTTCAAACCTCGTGAGGAGTACGGTAGAGTCTTGATAGTAGATCTGAGTAGTTAGCTAGTGAAGCGCAATCGCACAAGACATACCAGGGTAGCAGTGTACAGGTTGAAGGTCATTCGAGCAATTCTTTGACCACCTTCTAGCTCCGCCTGATTTCAGAGAGGCGGAAGTCAACAAGTGTGACAGGTCCTTATAACAGGCCCTTATAAAATGAATACCTATTATAAGGACCTGTTATAAGGGCTCAGATGGGAAAAATCATGAGTTTCTAGCCTGCGGAAGAGAGCTCGTGACTCAGTCCGCTCACCCAGCTCCTGTTTTTTGACCGGGGAGAGAAGTGAGCCTATGGTACCGCCCTACTATGCTACTGCTACTACACCATTTCTGGAAGAAGGAAGGAAAGGCCAATCGGCCTAATCCGCGCGAAGAGGGTCCTGCTTTCGGTGGTAGTAGGCCTAAAAAGGTCAAGAGAGGACGAGACTGCTTCCTCGTGTACTTATTGATCATATCCTGCTTTCGGTGGTAGTAGGCCTAAGCTTGATGAATCAAAATTTCTTTTTTGTTCTTCAGGTACCTCTTCCATTTTTTGTTGGATTTCGACTCAGTAAATGATCCAGGTACCTCTTCCATTTCACTTGTAGTCCCTAGCAGTGGTTTCTAAATCAGTGTCCTTTGTCAAACTATCTATCGTTGTAGGATTCCTATTCAAGATCAAAAATCACCCCTATCTCTAAGATATTTGACTTTGATTCGTACAAAGGATGGGGTTGACTATGACAAGACTGGATACTATAAATAAAGAAAGAAAAGAAAAGAAATAGACTGGGGACTATGGAGCTGGCTTTCTAGAAATAGAAGCTTCAGGTCTCATAAGTCAATCCAGGTGAAGAGGCACATATAGACTCTCAGGAAAGTCAGTACTCTACTCTAATAGTGAATGAAAGTGATCTCCTTGAAGAAAGGCAGAGGTGAACGGACTCTTGAGTCATGAGTCATGGGCGGAGGCAGATTTAGGATGTCTAGAGGCTACTTTCCCTCTTCTCTTTCTCAGTACTCTACTCTAATAGTGTTGGACAGATTGGAAGACCGAATCACCACCATAGGTTGAATTACCGAAAGGTCCGTGAATTCAATGAAGTCGCGGGGTCAGCACCATAGGTTGAATTACCGAGAGGTCTAGGGATAGGCTAGCGCATAACAATCATTTGTAGCAGGCCCAATGAATGAGGTTTTCAGGATGACTAATTATATAGGTATTCTTAGTATACCCTTTTTGAATCCCCCGAAAGGCCTTGGGGCCAAGGTAGATGGACAGTGGGTCTTGGGGTACGGGAAGTAATGGGGAACTTATGTGCAATTCGCAAGCAAAATAGAAAGTCCAATGCAACCATAAACTCTAATAGCCTGCCCGGTACTCAATTGGTGACTCGGGACCACACCGAACTACATAGTCAAATCACGAGGGTGATCCTGGCTCAGAAGGAACGCTAGCGATATGGTTAACACATGAAAGTAGAACGTTCGTTGAACCCGTAGCTTATTCGTACTAATCGGAGGTATGTCCTATCCAGAAGACTCACCAGGTCCTCACTGGGATACATGAAGTATCCCAGTGAGTGCCTGGGACAATGGAAATGGAATCGGGAACATGACCTGGAACACGTTGGGCGAACGGGTGCGTAACGCGTGGGCTTGAGCACATCTGTCGAACAGTGGAAAAAAATAAATCAATCAGTTTTCACTGTTTTAGGAGTCTGCGTCGTATTAGGTAGTTGGTTAGTGAATAGCGGGCCAAGCCATTGATGTATTGCTGGTCTTGTCGGATGAGCAGCCACACTAGGAATGAGAAGGACGGACTCCGGTTTGGGGAGGAAGCAGTGGGGAATCTTGGACAATGGTTCGACGACTGATCCAACAATATATCGTGAGTGAACCGACGAGCGATATACGCTTGTAAAGCTTGTTCAATCGACTGGGGCGATAGCGATCATGACAGAATTGGGTTTGAAGCCTCGGCCAACTCCGTGCCAGCAGCCGCGGTAAGACGGGGGTGGGCAAGTGTTCTTCAGAATGACTGGACGTCAAGGGTAAGTGGGTTGTGGTCGAGTGGTGGGATTGTCTGTTGCCTGACTGGCTAGCCTAGGTTAAACACCAATGACACTGGAGTCATCCGAGTATAGTGGAATGTCTCGTTGGGGAGGGGTCAAATCCGGAGATCGAAGATGGAACACCGATGAAGCGAAGGCAGCTCTATTGGGCAGCCCAGACGCTGATTGGTTGCGACAGCATGGGGAGCGAACGGGATTAGATACCCCATTAGTCCTAGAAGTAAACGATGAGTGTCATCCCTCCTGGTGGGGCTCAAGCACGCTTGGAACACTCCACCTGGGAAGTACGATCAGACCGAAACTCAAAGGAATTGACGGGGGCCAGATCAAGCGGTGGAGCATGTGGTTTAATTCGATACAACACGCATCACCTTACCCGCCCGAGTAGGAAAGATCTCCCCTTGGCAGAAACAGAAGGAATGGGGCCTATGGGGTACTGTCTGCTTCGGACTCGTGTTCACACCGGTGCTGCATGGTTGTCGTCAGCGCGTCTTGTGAGATAGCAATGGGTCATCCGATAACAAGCTCAATCCTACCTAGTATAGTGTTGCTGAGACATGCCAGTCGTTCCAATGTCTCTATATGCAGGTATTTATATATATTGTTCAGTGTCTAAAACTGGTACTGATATATATTATCAGGTCCATCCACTCTTTCATGGAATAGGGGGTTCATGGTCCTCGCCAAGTACACCTTGGAAGGTGTGCGCTCAGTACTCTACTCTAATAGTCTCTTCAGCGTTAGTAATCTACTCTAATAGTGTTGGTATGATACATAATCAATTGAGTAGTGGAGGAGTTGGTGGTGGACTTTATATTCTAGAATACCCAACCTTCAAGCAATAGTGGAATGACCTGGAAGAGATGGCCTATTCATGGAGTTGTGGTTGAGTTGATTTGGCACTTCGGTGGGGGGGGACTGAGTCATGGGCTGGCGTGCTAATCACTCTAGACTGCCACTCGAAAAGATGGATGTGGTGGGATGAAGTCAAGTCCGCATGGCCTGATGGTCGGGGCGACACACGTGCTACTAGTAGTGGTCCATGACAATGGGAAGCATGGCTGAACGGCTGAGCCAACCCGGTTCGAAGGCAAAGAGGATACCACAATCAATCGTTCGGATTGTTCTCTACAATCAGGAACATGAAGTTGGAATCGCTAGTGATCGAAGATCAGCATGCTGCGGTGAATCTGTACCCTGGCCCTGTACACACCGCCCGTCACATCCCTTTGCTGGTCGTAGCCCGACGCATCGATTTGCACCTCCGTCCCGTTGCTCGATTCATGGTTCCATTAGTTTTTTATCCCTATCAGTGACTCCCAAAGGATAGCAGGTGTTTGGCCAATGCATGTATGTTGTGGTGCTCATGGTCCGGTTCTATTCATGCTATTTCCATGACCTTTTACCTGTGGGGTGAAGTCGTAACAAGGTAGTCGTAGGGGAACCTGTGGCTGGATTGGGTTGACTATACTACTATGATGCCACCGATCGACGCTATATGGGGCATCCATGAATTCGTATATTCGGAACATTAGTTCAAACATTGGGGAGTGGCATCCTGACCCTTTATTTAGAAAGGGTCATATCTTTGAGAACTCGGCTACTGAACCCTATTTAGTCCCTAAAGGGCTGCTACTTATATATTATATTATATATAAGGGTTTAGAACTCGACTACTGAACCCTATTAGGTTTCTAAAGAAAACTGATATATCAAGGGTTTAGAACTCGGCTACTGAACCCTATTCGGTATTCGGTGCTACTGAATATATAAGGGTTTAGAACCTTGTACTTATATATATTGGTGGTTCAACCGTGTGCAGCTCGGCATCGCGTCATGGAACCTCTATGATGGCATGTGGCATTGGCACCACTCGGATCTCCCCAGACTGCAACATAAGGTTTAAGTACCGAGAGGCCCATGGAATTCCACTATCGATGCGTTCTGTCCACCTCAAGGCCCACTACTCCGAAAGGGTATGCACCAGATGGCGAACTGACCTTGAATTGAATCTAGCTATATGGGCACAACCCACGAATGGGCGCAAGGTATTTGACTATGAAAACAAGACATGAGGTATTGATGGTTTGGCATGATTGACCTAGCTACCCTGATCCCACATGGAACACTACTCGATTCTTGGTGGTTCAAGTCAAATGAGAGAATTTGGGCCATTATGTACCGAGCTGTTCGAGAGACATGGTGCCGGAGCCAATCACGTGGAAAAGAGCCATATGGGGTTCGATTAATGTATTCATCTGGGTACATGGCAATGGGTTGAAGCGGACTTCGGATCATCCATCCACTATCCTTTTGAACGTGACTGATTTTTGGCCTTTGGATATTATATGTAGCAATACCATGTGCCCCATATCAAGACAAAGGGTGGCGTTTTGTCCATGAGTGGCTCAATATTGAGGTACGCCACCACCAATACCACCACGTACTACCCTATTATTATTCTATGGTACTCTTATATTATAGTGATAGAAGAGTACCTGAGAAATGACGACTCAATCAGAAGAGATGAAATGGCAACGGTCACGCGGATGACCAATGGGGATACTAGTGCATCGGGGCATATACTGGAGTTGAGAGGGTCATGATACCACTATAGGTAAATATAGGTTGAAGTGGCGGACTTTATATGTGGACTTTATATGCTAAATACCAATCAAGTCCTGTCAAGGATGTCAAAATGGTGATATTGGCAGGGTCATGTCAATGGTTCACCTACTTGTGGAGCTCAGCGATTTGCTGACCTTTCAGTGTTCCGACCATGAGCCAACTGTCAACTCGACCTCAACTCGTACTATGATGAGAGAGATGAGGTATTTCAACTGCTCCGATCTCTCTTTCCAGGATGCGCCCACGACCACCATATCAATGACAATGGGCGGGCATCCCCTTGGATTCCAGCTGCTCGACCAGTCCCCACTCAAGTACGGTGTTGAACAGGTGTCAAACAAAGAGGTAGCGCAGCGCCAACTCAACTGCTCATACGACTATGTCTACTACCTATATTATACTGTGTGCACCAAGATAGTCTAATAATAATATAGGTAGTAGAGACAGTCTAAAAATAATATAGTGGGCTCACCAGTAGTATACTCTTCATGATGGTGGGGTCAGATGGCTCAGGACAGCGGAAAAAGGTTAAGAGAGTTGATGGATTGGTTGGTGACCTTGCGCGTGGGTCCATGTGACTACTATTGCACCTACGGGCCTTCAGGATTTATGGGGTCATACCAGTGGGAAGGAGAGTGGTTGGGACATCCACTCCATTCCCAATCGAAACGCCAACAGTTGAATGGATTCCAACATTGGATCACTGTTCTACGACTGAATAGGCACCCTGCCTACTGAGATGGTACCGCTACTACGTTTGGCTTGGTATTTAGCATATAAAGTTGATTGCACCGACAGGGTTGAATGGGGTCCGATAGGTGCTAGGTTGTGTGATGTCGGATGATCCCGATACTCTTCTAATAGTGAGTAATCTACTCTATATAGTCTTGAATTGGAAGGGGTTCTCTGGGAAAATGGATCCACCTACCCCATCAATTCCAAAGGGGGGAAGGAAACAGATATGGTTCAAGTACAGCGACGAGCGACTGTGGTATTTTATATTCAAATGGTGGGTGTATTGAGGTTGGTACTTGAATGGCATCACTAACGCGACTGAGATCAAGTACCTGGGCTTCAGTACTCTTCTAATTATTCAGAGATGGGGGAGCGGGCACTAGAGAGGTACGAATGCCCAAGCACCAGATATGACAACCGAACTCAATAGCGCAAGGACATTCCTTAATATATATAAGTACCACCCTACTACACCAGAACGCGCCATGGGTAAAACCCCGGAGGTCGGGTTTGATTGCCAACACCATCCATCCCCAATGCCAATACCAATACCAAAGGGGCAGGTAGGCCATATGCCTATTATTTTCTAATAGCCACTATTCAAAGAGTACTGAATTCCGGAAGGCACAGATTGTGAAACTCGATACGACTCTATCTATGTTCGTGGATATCCGAACACACGCGGGACTGGTCAACTGGTTGGTTTGATGATGAGATAGCCACTGCCAGAACTGCAACACCAATGTCTTCGACTCGACAGTATTGGGGATAGTACTGATATATATTGTCAGGCCACTCGAATTGGAGCAGCACTGGACCTGGTACTAATATATATTGCAGGTGTACTATGTTGTTCGGAACCCGGATATCCATGAACATAGTCTGCATTCAAATAGAGCCACCACTCACCCCCGTTGACCCTTCCCCATGCCATCCAGTACACTGGTACTTATATATATTGAATATAGAGGTGATCTCAAAGCGGAAGGATGATGAAATAGGTACATGACGAGTATGGCCAACTCCGAAGACCGCTTGGTCATTCCCAGACAAAAATTTCACAGTGTTCTCTAGGCTCAGTATAATCTATTTATGTTATATAGTAGGCTACCTATATTATACCGAGGGTACATGAAGTATCCCTCGGTATAATCTAGCCAGGTACTCTTCTATATAGTCTATAGGCACCACTATAGGCACCACTATAGTGGTTCCTATAGTGGTGACTATAGTGGGATGACTATATTATACCTTCTACTACCTATATTATACCGAACCAGGGCTCGGGGATCGGACCGGTGGTTCAGGCTAAAGAGCGCGCGTTTCTGAATCTGTCAAATCATCCAATATCATTGAGCCGCTATTCGTCAACCAAGAGAACATCCCTCTTCTGCTTTGGGATGCTTGATACTATAGATATAGATATACGGTCTGACAAGCATTTCACGAATAGGCCCACTCAATATATATAAGTACCACGGGCAGGCATCATCGAGTCTACTACTTATATTATACCGAGTTGTTAGGAGGCTCAGAAAAGTCATCGGTGTCGGAAGAACTAAGGTGGTAGTAGACATTCTGAAAGAACTTAGTCGATTAGTCGAGCTGATGTATCCTGACCCTTTATTTAGAAAGGGTGAGGAATGGCAATCTCGTTTCGGCCTGGCCTTGTCTCTTCTCTCTGTCAGTATAATATAGATAGTAGACTATTCATATTCAAATTGTTAGATAGATTCTATCTTTCAGTTTATATCTTTAGTTCTCGAGGTTCTCAAGTTTCAATCCAGATTGTATTTCACCCTCGTGATAATAGCTATATGGGTCAATTGCTTGACGATCTATCCAAAAGGAGCCGTGCCCATGCGGTTTTCCTCTCTCGCATAGATCCAACCTTACTCTATGTGTTGTCCTGGGTGGGCTACCATCCTTTTCCATTCCACTACTTTACATGTTAGCTCGTCTCTGTCTTCGTCTTTGTGTCTGCCACAATATATATCAGTACCAGTGATGCTGCTCATCCGCTCGACGTGGATCCCTATTCTTATTCCTAGTTACACCTTCTTGACATAGTTTCCGTCGCTTGAATACCAACTTTCTGCAGGGGTGGATTGAGCGGTGGCAACGTCCGAAAGGTATGATTTAGTAGTAGACCCTTCCATGTTTGAAATGGCTTAAGAGGTGAGAAGAAACCTGATACTTATATATATTGTGAAAGAAGGTATGAAATCCTTAGCTCCACCACGTGTGAAGAATACGAGAATTGAGACTGCTACCAGCCCCGGGAATTCCATAGTTGTTAGCTCTGACCCCAAAACATCCAAGGTACCTTGAAATGACTAGGAGCTTGCATGAAACCATATCCACCCTCAAGAGAACTGGAACTAGCTGGAAGAGAAAAAGAAGTAGACCTTTTAGCATTAGCTGGAGGGGAACTACGAGAGAGTTCAGAAGCTTCTAAACCCTTATATATTCAGTAGCACCTTTAGGGAGGGTCAGGTTCTAAAAGATCTGACCCTTTCTAAATAAAGGGTGAGGTTTAAAGATCTGACCCTTTAGAAAGGGTTAGGATATACTCAATGAAATTATGAATATTCAATTATGAATGAAAATCGCCACTACAGATCTCCCATACCTCAATGCTATAGTTCCTACGACTTTTGACAAAAATCAAACCGTAGTGCCGACACATAGTAGGACCCCCATTTCAACTGCATATGAGGCATACCAGTCCAAGAAGAAGAGAATGATGCTTTGATGATACCGACGCTACTACCTCACGTGGATCTATTGGCCTTCCAACCCCAACCCATATGAATGTTTTTGATGAAACATCGGTATAATATAGGTAGTAGAATGCCCTTTGAACTCGAAATCATGCTGGGGGTTGAGCACTAAACCATACCGCCACTTCAACGACTATGATCTTCGTCTCCGAACCTAATTTCCCAATAATCCAAACCAACCACTCATGAGCCCCAAAATGCAATGCCAGAACTCCCCTACGCAATACACTGGCAAGAAGCACGTACCCCCCGATGATAACACTCCCCCTCCTCACCCTTCTGTCACCTTTCAGGACACCCCCAATAGGTGAAATAGAAAGTGTAGTAGGTGTACCATCATTTCACAATAGGAATTGGCACCTGAAACGGAGACAGACCATTCTATCTTGTCATTGATATTGGCGAAGCAGTAGGCACCAGCACTGGCTCATCATAGTCTTGAGCTCAACCCCATGTGAGCACCACTTGCGTTTCACCCCGAAAACCCCATTTCAACCACTAACCCTTGGGCCACGACATCGAACACATACGTGACATGAATTATTCCAGGTCCTCCTCGGTCGACCCAAACCCCATGAGTCGTACGGAGTCACCGGTGTTCCGAATTGACCACAACCACCTATATCCCACACTGTTCGATGGCCATGGAAGCTTCCCAACTGACGGCCCATGAACCCCAACTCTAGTCGTTCCTAATATTGTCGATCACAACCTACTTGCTTTGTCCTATCGGTTCCACCCCCAATTCCAATGACATCATAGCCCCCAACTCCACTTCTCTTGCACTACCTCTCCGAATCGATACGAATATTGTCTCAAATTCCCTATTCCTTAATGACTTCACCCCTGGAACTGTATTTATCTATTCCCCCTCGGAGCACTTCAACTCCCTTTGTCTCGGGATCTACTCTCTTGAACCACAGCGAAATGCTTCCATTCATCCGGCATCTTGTCATTCCCTATTATAGCTATGGATTCAGTACTCTACTCTAATAGTGTAAGCCAGTAAGGTTATTCTCTAGGACCAGTTAGAGATTTGATTTTCTAGTTAGAGGAAGTGAGCAAGCTTGACCCGATCTAAGGACCTGAAAGCTTCGACACAGGAGATTAGGACAGAGAAGTTAGCAATAGGGGTCGTTACCTTGTTGGGTCAACCAATTGCATTACTTCTTTTTTCAGGCTCTGAAAAAGCATTCTAGTTGTGTTGTACCTTTCTACGCTCTCCCCGGCTGTGCCGTACCGGTGATCAGTTCTTTATCCCTATCAGTCGAGTTCGTTCTATTCGTTCTAATAGAATGCTAACCTAACATCACCCTTGGTGATTGGCCAATTCCAACAATATATATAAGTACCAGCTCAATGCAAGAAAAAAAAAGATAATGCTAATGAAATAGGGGTGGAGAAACCACAGAAATGATATAATAGAGAGTCCCTCTCAATGGGTAAATCGGGGTAGACTAGCACTGTGAAAGGATAGTCCCAGCCGCTCGGTTTCAAGTCTACGGAGTAGCGTCAAGTACTCTGTCTATATAGTACTATTAGAGTAGAGTCAGGTACTCTGTCTATATAGTCCGACCAACTCACGTAAGTCCAATACTTGAAGTCTACTCTTCCCACGATTGTCTATGAGATTGATGGAATTCCCTAGAGTCCTTTACTTAATTAAAGGCTTCGAGTGGATCCTTATATTATAAGAATATCCGAGATAATTGGGAGCCGATATACGGAACTAGGGATCCCTCCAAAGTTGAGAGCCTCTATTCCATGCTTTCGCCAAGCTAGTCTGTGAGTTGTCCGCCCAACTCAAGACAGTTGGTACATTAGTGAAACCCTTACCTATTCGTTTGAGATATTTAGCTTTAGCTAGAATCAACCGATCGAAGTTCCTTCCTTTTACAGGGGGAAGGCAGAACGAGTGATTCCGTGCATGACTCCATTATATTCTAATAGTTGAGCCTGCCAAGCCGGCAGTGATAATATAATCATATGTGGCACCGGATCCACTATTAGAACTAGATAGTTTCCCCGAAGAACTATAGGAACTAGTGAACTGCACTCGTGAGATCTGATCCTTTACCAGCCGAAAGGGTTGTGTCCTATTTGTTTGTTATTGGGTTGGTGGAGACATCAGCCAATAACACGACTCCAGAGGAAACTGTAACGGGTTAACCTATGGTTACCGGCTCACTACTGATAGGAACTTGAGGATCCTACTTGCTCCCATTGAAAGGTGGGTGGTATTCTTGAGGGCCCAAACCCATTGTGACATGGTGAGGAAGAACTGACTTAAATAATCGACAGTTCCAGAATATATAGAGTAGAGTTCAGTACTTGATTCTATATAGTCTACTCTAATAGTCTAGTTTTCCAGCCCGTGAGAAGGACAATCTGCCGGAGGGTTGGGGTCGAAGTTTCTAGGGGTAGTTTACACAGCTGAATTAGGAGCTATTGGGATTCTCGATGAATCATTTCCATTCACTCGTCGGCTCTACGTTTTCTCACTGACCTCACTATTAGAGTAGAGTACTGAGCTACCTGCGTTCAGAGCAGCAGTGGTCCACCTCGAACCTTCCCGTATCGATTTTTAGTGGACACCTAACTCTCGACACTGTTAGAGTAGAGTACTGACCTTGTTCTGTTCGAGCTGGGGAGCTTAGATGCTTTCACTTCCTAAACATCTCTTCGCATCTTCCTGTCAAAGAAATCTATTAGCCCGATAACTTATAACCACTCTTGTCGTCGTTCGAGGGATCACCCATGACCATGGATGTAACACCCCAAGCTTCTACGGTACGTTTCCCTTCGAATAATGCGATAGCGTGTGTTGTACGCAACCTCGAGTTCTAACACACACCACAACTAATTAAACTAGCCGTTGTGAATAGTAATACCTACTTTTTGAAATCATATATATTTTATATTTCAAAATGGACTTCATTTTTAGATTCGGAATATCAAAATTAGCCTAGGGTGAAATTTTGGTACTTTTCGGATAACTTTTATATTTTGATGAATAGTGAAAATTACTAAATTTTAATTAAAAACAAATTTTTTAATCAAAATAATTAATAGTGATAAATTGTGAATTTGAGTGGTTTTAAAGTATATTTAGAATATATTTTTACCATTTAATATAATGTTGGTCATTGGACATAATTTTACAATTAAACCGAACATAAACAAGTGTCAATCTTTTGATAGTTATTACCTCTTAAAAACACGCTTTTTGTTTTGACAGCGGGAATTAATTTTAAATTAATTTCTGCCACTTCTGTGTTTTGAATTTAGGAAAATGGATTCCATATTTGGAATCAGGATGTTCAAATTGTGTAAATAGGTAACTTTTATTTTTAGACATTTTGAATAGTTACTGTGGTAAATATTTTATTTACCATGGTTAAAGGGTAAATCCGGTAAATAAGGGTTAAAAAATAATATTATAATAATACAAAATTACCCTAAAACGTGTCCTAACCTTATTGGTGGACACATACCCGACCATGGGCATCCTTGGGTCAATTTGGGGACCCCTTGGATCCACTTGTATGTGGTAGGGACACATTATATTAATAAAGTTAAAATAAAAATAAAAATGGCATAAGCTTACATCTTTTAGAAGAAAAATTTTTACATAGGGTTATACATGTTGAATTTTCGATTATAAATATTCATTAGAAATCTAAAAAGATTTCCTACATAATGATATTTTATTTATAATTTTTAGACATCAAATAATTTAAATTATTAATGACACAATAATGATGCAATGTTTACCTCATTAATAAATCATTTAAATAAATAAGATTATAATGATTAAAATATTATCTAAAACCTGTCCAATTCTTATTGGTTGATGTTATTTAGAATATGAGTCATCTTATCTTCGACCTCAATGATTTTTGGACCATTATAAACCGAATATAATTATATTATAAAGTAATACTTTCACTCTTTCCTAAAGAGCCCCTCCTCTCCCTTATAAAAGGAGACCACTTCTACTCATTCCTCACACCTCTCAAGCCACTTGGCTCGTCCAAACTCTGCCCAACTAAGCTCCCCACATCCCTATCCTCCTCCTTGAAGCTTCCCCTTAGGCAGAAAGCATTTCAACAAGTCCTTTGGTTCCAACCAAAGTGAGTTACCTAAATTAAAGGTAACGATTTCTCTTAAATTATTTTCATTTATTTTGCTTCTTCAACCCCCAAACTCTTTTTATTTCCTTTCTTTTGTAACAACACCAGTATCCTCAATATACTAGGATGTTGTTATAAGAAGGATTCAAACTACACATACACAAAACTCCATCTAATGGATGATGAACATAATGTTTCTGTGGATGGAAAACTAACGCCTCACGAAACGATGATTGTTCAAATACATCTTACCGCCTCTCATGGTGGCCATTATGATGTCACTGTAATTAAATATGATGTTAATGATATATATTTTATATATAAGCTTCTGTAATTCCATTTTATTTCATACCATTATTCGTTTCATGTTGTATATACATACGATAATTTCATTTGAGGAAGTGCGGACTACCGCCCCCTTAAAATGATATGACTCGTTCATACCACACATGGAACGTATAAAGGATGGTGTTAATGAACTTAAGTAACATATATAAAATATTATATTATACTGGAATAGTAATATACCTATGTATCATTTGTATTCGATTCTTTTAAAATAAAAATTAAATGGAAGTAGCGTTCGTGCGTACGTACGGACTACCGTCTCCACGAACGCGATGAGATTCATTTTCCATCGTATCCATTCAAGTATAATTATCATTTGATGATTTAAAAATGATGTTTAAGGACTTGATACCATTCTGGATTTGAATAATATACAACTTATCCTTTACAAACATGTCTTACGTAACAAAACATACAAAAGCAAACAAGTAAGTTCACACCCGAAACAGCGATAATACTAAGATATTATTATCAAATCAATATTAAAAGATCATATATGATATCATATTAATGTATATGATTCTTGTATAATTTAGTAACAATTATTTCACTATTATACAGGAGGTTAACCTACCCCAACCAAGGAAAAGTACAAGGTAAGGGTTATTTCACAATCTCTTCATTATCCGAGGTTGTTTATACGTAATAATCTACTGGGATCTCTTTATCATCCACATCCATGTTTCTTCGAAATGTATTTCAAAACATTTTTACTATTTACAAGAATATGGTTTAAAGTCATTTATACCCTTGTTTGACTTTTTATAAGAGGTTTATAAAGGAATCTTTCCGTCGTTTTCAAAACAAGGTCCTTTTTAACCTTTTCGACAGAATTGAGGTAAGAATGTTTTTTTTAACTTATACGGCGGGTGCGGTTATTTTCCGCCGTTATAAAATCGTCGAAGCTTTCCATACAAGCTTATAAGGATATTTTCAAAGAAAATGTTTTATTTTATATGGATCTTAAATGATTTCAAAATAAAAGGAGATACTTCTTTAAAAAGAATTTTGATTTCATCTATGTCAACATCCTTTGATGGATTTTAAGATTATTTGAAGTTGATTTATTATGATACAAAACTTCTATATTGTATTGAAGGTTTTGTGATATGTTTGACTGTGGATGTGCTATTTTTATACCATTCATAGTTTATGGTGAAATTATTGACATTTCGTATGCTAGTTTTAATACGAATGTTTATGTTATGTTTAAACCTTTTCATATGAGAATGCATTGGACTTATTAAGTGACGGGTGGAGCCCGCTATAGCTCCTCGATGCATCGGTAGGTCTCATGAGACAAACTAGTGTCTTGGCACAAGGCCTTGACAAAATCTTATTTGTAGTCTTGGCACGAGGCCTTGGCTATGTGGTTATGATAGTCTGGCATTATGTATTCCAACATTATGAAAGTGGTTATTGATTTTTGCATGTGATTATTCGATTAGTAGAATATCCATGTGAATAATTAAATGGCATTATTTCATTTTATTTATGCCATACCATGTTGAAAGTTCATATTTAAAAGGCTTTTGTTTTAGTTATACATTGCCTTAAATGTTTATTCTTTCCACTATATTGTTATCCTTACTGGGCATTTGAGCTCACCCCTTTTTTATGTTTTATTTTTCCCAGGATGTGAAGAAGTAAGTTATGAATGACCTGCAGGGATTTTATGAGGGGATAATAGTGTGGTCTATTGAGACATTATGTTGTTGTAGTAGTTTTTCATTTTATAATGTAATGTAAAACTTATGAATATATCTGGCATTTTCCAAGGCTACTAAACCAATCGGTCTTTCGAGATTTGATCTTTCTTATGATCATGCCAATGTTATGTAATAATGCACCGACTCTGGGTAGCTGGGGTCGGGGCGTTACAGTTGGTATCAGAGGAAGTTTAGTACAAACCTTGGAAACTAGATTTAGATAAACTCTGATTAGAGCATGTAGACCTAAGATGAACTTTGAGGATTAGTGTAGAAGAACGTCCTAGAATTTTGGTATTGTAGAGATTTTGTGAGTTTTCCGAGCAATACATCCCTGTCTGGATACGAGCAGGTAGAGGCGGCTCTGGCACAGATGTACCTAGGGGTAAAACCCGAAAACACCGCTTTGAGCTAGACTCGAACGGGAACTGGTGCACGACAACGGGCCTTGCTGCACTCTTGGTTACGACACTCCCAGGGGATATGCTTAGGATAACTCTCACTATCTTTACAAATCATTATGAAGGGTTTATGAGTATATACTTCCTCAAAGAAAACATTTTTATGATTATGGATTATATCCATAAATAGTTCAATTTATGCTAAGTGTTTTATAAGTATGGGATTATGTATTTTGATTTATAAACTGATCTAGTTTATGCCATTGTTTAGAAATGGCGCCTAGTGGAAGAAATGGAAACCGTATCAATGCACGCACCCCATGTAGGGATTGACCTCCTGCTCAAGATAATTATAGTGGGGCTAGTGATGCAACTGGTGCTGATCAGCTAATCACCATACTGGGACAACTTACTCGGGTTATGAATAATAACCTTACCCGTATGGAGCACCCTGATCCGCAGCGTGGAGGATCAATGTTAGATCGATTCATGAGACAACAACCACCAACGTTCAATGGGAGTACGAATCCCTTAGTAGCTGAGCAATGGATATTTTCCCTAGAGAAAATATTTCAGGCTTTGGGGAGTAGTGAAAGGGAAAAAGTTACCATGGCAGTTTACCGCCTCACTGGAGATGCTGATCAATGGTGGTCATTGATTCAAAACATGAAGGAAGATGATGAAGTATCAAACATGGAATGGAGGGAGTTCAAAGATCTGTTTTTAGAAAAATACTTTCCTCGCGACCATCGAGCAGATATGGAAAGGCAATTTCTGAGTCTGAGACAAAAGAAGGATGATAATGTCACAAAGTATGAGGCTAACTTTACAAGGTTAGCGAGGTATGCTGGAGATTATATTCGCAACCCAAGAAGTAAGATTGATCGTTTCTTTGATGGGTTAAAACCATTTCTCCGTCGAGCATTAGTCTCACAATCCTTTTCATCGTACGAAGACATTGTCTCATGTGCTATCAAGACCGAAAAGGAATTCTCTAAGTCTTATGACTTTAAAGCAAAGCAAGAGAAGAAGAGACCTGCTGATCAATCTAGGAATGGAAATAAGGGGAAGAAGGGAAAGGTTGAATATCCATCTTGTGGTAAATGCGGGAAGAAACATCCTGGTACTTGCTTGAAGGGAATGGGAGTCTGTTACAAGTGTGGTGAAAAAGGCCACCAAGCTCATGATTGCAAGGGGAAGAAGGAAGCTACCAACGTTCAGTGCTACAATTGCAGGGAGATGGGGCATTATGCAAATGCATGCCCTAAGCGTCAGGAGAACTTACCTCAGAAAAGGCCAAGGGATCAAGGCCAGGCTTATGCTATCACTACTGCTGAGGTAGAAGCTCCGAAAGACGTGGTGGCAGGTAATTTAATGGTTTCCTCAAGTTTAGCAAATGCATTATTTGATTCTGGATCATCGCATTGTTTCATATCTTCCCAGTTTGCTAAGAAAATTAGATATTTCCAATTTGATTTAATAAGGGAGTTGTCTGTTAAAACTCCTAAGGGAAGTATCGTTGCAACAAAGTTTTGTGAATCAGTCCCCATTAGAGCACATAAATTTTCTTTATCTGCTGATTTCATCGTCATACCTATGATTGAGTTTGATATAATCCTCGGTATGGACTGGCTTTCGGACTATGATGCGAAGATTTATTGTAAGAAGAAAGAGGTTACGATTCTTGATGATAATGATAAGGAGCACCTTATTTTTAGAGCAGAATCGTCACCACCTAATTCTTATTTAGATCCACCCCCAACAGCTCAACTTAATTCAATTATTGGGGAGGAAGAGAATGAAATAACTGTCGGTGAGGAAAGGAATGTTCAAATAGAGGATGTACCTGTTGTGAAAGAATTTGTAGATGTATTTCCGGAAGATTTACCTGGACATCCTCCAGAACGAGAAGTTGAGTTTTCTGTTGATTTGATTCCTGGATCAAGGCCTATATCGAAGACCCCTTATAGAATGGCCACTGTAGAGTTAGTCGAACTAAAGAAACAACTAGAGGAATTGAGTAATAAGGGATTTATTCGCCCTAGTGTTTCTCTATGGGGAGCCCCTGTTCTTTTTGTTAAAAAGAAAGATGGATCTATGAGGTTATGTATCGACTACAGGGAGATCAATGCTATAACAATAAAGAACAAGTATCCCCTACCTCGTATTGATGATTTATTTGACCAACTGCATGGAGATCAATACTTTTCAAAGATTGACCTTCGATCTGGATACCATCAGTTGTGTGTGAAGAAGGAAGACATTCCGAAGACAGCATTTCGAACCAGGTACGGGCATTACGAGTTTACTGTAATGCCGTTTGGATTGACTAATGCACCCTCTGTGTTCATGGATCTGATGAATAGAGTTTTCAAGGAGTATCTCGATGAATTTGTGGTGGTATTTATTGATGATATCTTGGTATACTCCAAAACCTACGAAGATCATGAAAATCACTTGCACATTATCTTGAAGACTCTGAGGAGGTATGAATTATATGGGAAGTTTAGCAAGTGCGAATTCTGGCTTCAGGAGATTTCTTTTCTTGGCCATATTGTCTCTAAAGATGGAATCTCTGTTGATCCTTCTAAGACCAAAGCAATCCAAAAATGGCCAGCACCTACGAGTATAACTGAGGTACGCAGTTTTATTGGTTTGGCAGGTTATTATCGACGTTTCGTCCAGAATTTTGCCCGATTGGCTAACCCATTAACGAAGCTCACACGTAAAGGGGTTAAATTTGTTTGGACAAAAGAGTGTGAAGAATGTTTCGAAGAACTGAAGAGAAGATTAGTCAATGCTCCTATATTGACTTTACCATCGGGGAATGATGGGTTCGTTATTTATAGTGATGCATCGAAGAAAGGACTTGGCTGTGTCCTTATGCAAAATGATAGAGTTATTGCCTATGCATCACGACAGTTGAAAATTCATGAACAAAACTATCCTACTCATGATCTCGAGTTAGCAGCAGTGATCTTTGCTTTGAAGATATGGAGGCACTACCTCTATGGTGAAAAATGTGAGATTTATACTGATCACAAGAGTTTGAAGTATATTTTCTCACAAAAAGAACTCAACATGAGGCAAAGGAGATGGCTTGAATTACTCAAGGATTATGATTGCACGATACACTACCACCCGGGGAAAGCAAACAAAGTAGCAGATGCTTTGAGCAGAAAACACCATGGAGTTCTGAACATGATGAGAATTGAAAGGGATCCAATTTTCATGGATCTAGTGAAGATGGACATGGGAATAACCAGGGAAGGTGAAACATCAATGCTTTTTCAAATGGTTGCCAAACCATATTTACTAGAAAGGATTAAGAGTTCTCAGAACGATGATGAAGAATTTCAGAAGAAGATTAAAGCTGTGAATGATGGGAGATTGAGAGACTTTGTGTATGAAGATGGAATTTTGAAATTCGGGAAGAGACTTTGTGTTCCCAATATACCTGATCTAAAAAGGGAATTTCTGGATGATGCTCATAGTTCCAATTTCTCTATACACCCTGGGAGCACCAAAATGTATAGAGATTTGAAGGAACATTTTTGGTGGGACAACATGAAGAGGGAGATTGCTGATTTTGTGTCAAGATGTATGGTTTGTCAACAAGTGAAAGCTGGAAGGCAACAGCCTGGAGGAGTCATGCAACCTCTTCCCATACCAGAGTGGAAATGGGACAATGTTACGATGGACTTTGTCATCGGGCTACCAAAGACTCCTAGAAGGAATGATGCAATATGGGTGATTGTTGATCGTCTTACCAAGTCAGCACATTTTCTTGCTATAAGAGAAGATCTACCCCTGGAACGTCTAGCAAGACTATATATTAATGAAGTTGTGAGACTTCATGGAGTACCCCTATGGATTGTTTCTGATCGTGACCCCCGTTTTACTTCAAGATTTTGGAAAAGTCTTCAGAAATCCCTGGATACTGAACTTCATTTGAGCACTGCTTACCACCCTCAGAAAGACGGACAATCAGAACGGACTATTCAAACCTTAGAAGACATGTTGAGATCTTGCTCACTTGACTTTCAGGGTATGTGGGATCAATATTTACCTCTGGTAGAATTTTCCTATAACAATAGCTTCCATTCGAGTATTCAGATGGCACTATATGAAGCGTTATACGGAAAGAGATGTCGTACACCAACCTGTTGGGATGATGTTGGTGAAAGAAAACTTGTAGGCCCAGAACTGGTGGAGGAAACGGTGGAAAAGGTGAAAGTAATCCAAAATCACATCAAAGCAGCTCAAAGTAGGCAGAAGAGCTATGCCGATAATCGAAGGAAGGATTTGGAATTTCAAGACGGTGATCATGTTTTCCTAAAGGTATCTCCATGGAAGGGAGTCATACGTTTTGGTAAGAAAGGTAAATTGAGTCCCAGGTACATCGGACCTTTCGAAATTCTAGAACAAATTGGGGCTGTAGCTTACCGATTGGCAATGCCGCCAAGTCTCTCCAAAGTTCACGATGTGTTCCACGTATCTCTGTTGAGAAAATACATGCCTGACCCAACGCATGTACTCACCTATGAGGAATTAGAACTGGAACCCGATCTGTCTTATTGCGAAGAGCCCGTCAAGATTCTTGATACGAGAGAACAAGTACTGAGAAACCGGACGACGCGTCTGGTAAAAGTTTTGTGGAGAAATCATAAGATGGAAGAGGCAACGTGGGAACCCGAGGAACTTATGATGAAAAACCACCCGAGTCTTTTTATGCAGTAATACCCTAGAAATTGCGAGGACGCAATTATTTGAAGGAGGGGAGAATGTAACACCCCAAGCTTCTACGGTACGTTTCCCTTCGAATAATGCGATAGCGTGTGTTGTACGCAACCTCGAGTTCTAACACACACCACAACTAATTAAACTAGCCGTTGTGAATAGTAATACCTGCTTTTTGAAATCATATATATTTTATATTTCAAAATGGACTTCATTTTTAGATTCGGAATATCAAAATTAGCCTAGGGTGAAATTTTGGTACTTTTCGGATAACTTTTATATTTTGATGAATAGTGAAAATTACTAAATTTTAATTAAAAACAACTTTTTTAATCAAAATAATTAATAGTGATAAATTTTGAATTTGAGTGGTTTTAAAGTATATTTAGAATATATTTTTACCATTTAATATAATGTTGGTCATTGGACATAATTTTACAATTAAACCGAACATAAACAAGTGTCAATCTTTTGATAGTTATTACCTCTTAAAAACACGCTTTTTGTTTTGACAGCGGGAATTAATTTTAAATTAATTTCTGCCACTTCTGTGTTTTGAATTTAGGAAAATGGATTCCATATTTGGAATCAGGATGTTCAAATTGTGTAAATAGGTAACTTTTATTTTTAGACATTTTGAATAGTTACTGTGGTAAATATTTTATTTACCATGGTTAAAGGGTAAATCCGGTAAATAAGGGTTAAAAAATAATATTATAATAATACAAAATTACCCTAAAACGTGTCCTAACCTTATTGGTGGACACATACCCGACCATGGGCATCCTTGGGTCAATTTGGGGACCCCTTGGATCCGCTTGTATGTGGTAGGGACACATTATATTAATAAAGTTAAAATAAAAATAAAAATGGCATAAGCTTACATCTTTTAGAAGAACAATTTTTACATAGGGTTATACATGTTGAATTTTCGATTATAAATATTCATTAGAAAGCTAAAAAGATTTCCTACATAATGATATTTTATTTATAATTTTTAGACATCAAATAATTTAAATTATTAATGACACAATAATGATGCAATGTTTACCTCATTAATAAATCATTTAAATAAATAAGATTATAATGATTAAAATATTATCTAAAACCTGTCCAATTCTTATTGGTTGATGTTATTTAGAATATGAGTCATCTTATATTCGACCTCAATGATTTTTGGACCATTATAAACCGAATATAATTATATTATAAAGTAATACTTTCACTCTTTCCTAAAGAGCCCCTCCTCTCCCTTATAAAAGGAGACCACTTCTACTCATTCCTCACACCTATCAAGCCACTTGGCTCGTCCAAACTCTGCCCAACTAAGCTCCCCACATCCCTCTCCTCCTCCTTGAAGCTTCCCCTTAGGCAGAAATCATTTCAACAAGTCCTTTGGTTCCAACCAAAGTGAGTTACCTAAATTAAAGGTAACGATTTCTCTTAAATTATTTTCATTTATTTTGCTTCTTCAACCCCCAAACTCTTTTTATTTCCTTTCTTTTGTAACAACACCAGTATCCTCAATATACTAGGATGTTGTTATAAGAAGTATTCAAACTACACATACACACAACTCCATCTAATGGATGATGAACATAATGTTTCTGTGGATGGAAAACTAACGCCTCACGAAACGATGATTGTTCAAATACATCTTACCGCCTCTCATGGTGGCCATTATGATGGCACTGTAATTAAATATGATGTTAATGATATATATTTTATATATAAGCTTCTGTAATTCCATTTTATTTCATACCATTATTCGTTTCATGTTGTATATACATACGATAATTTCATTTGAGGAAGTGCGGACTACCGCCCCCTTAAAATGATATGACTCGTTCATACCACACATGGAACGTATAAAGGATGGTGTTAATGAACTTAAGTAACATATATAAAATATTATATTATACTGGAATAGTAATATACCTATGTATCATTTGTATTCGATTCTTTTAAAATAAAAATTAAATGGAAGTAGCGTTCGTGCGTACGTACGGACTACCGTCTCCACGAACGCGATGAGATTCATTTTCCATCGTATCCATTCAAGTATAATTATCATTTGATGATTTAAAAATGATGTTTAAGGACTTGATACCATTCTGGATTTGAATAATATACAACTTATCCTTTACAAACATGTCTTACGTAACAAAACATACAAAATCAAACAAGTAAGTTCACACCCGAAACAGCGATAATACTAAGATATTATTATCAAATCAATATTAAAAGATCATATATGATATCATATTAATGTATATGATTCTTGTATAATTTAGTAACAATTATTTCACTATTATACAGGAGGTTAACCTACCCCAACCAAGGAAAAGTACAAGGTAAGGGTTATTTCACAATCTCTTCATTATCCGAGGTTGTTTATACGTAATAATCTACTGGGATCTCTTTATCATCCACATCCATGTTTCTTCAAAATGTATTTCAAAACATTTTTACTATTTACAAGAATATGGGTTAAAGTCATTTATACCCTTGTTTGACTTTTTATAAGAGGTTTATAAAGGAATCTTTCCGTCGTTTTCAAAACAAGGTCCTTTTTAACCTTTTCGACAGAATTGAGGTAAGAATGTTTTTTTTAACTTATACGGCGGGTGCGGTTATTTTCCGCCGTTATAAAATCGTCGAAGCTTTCCATACAAGCTTATAAGGATATTTTCAAAGAAAATGTTTTATTTTATATGGATCTTAAATGATTTCAAAATAAAAGGAGATACTTCTTTAAAAAGAATTTTGATTTCATCTATGTCAACATCCTTTGATGGATTTTAAGATTATTTGAAGTTGATTTATTATGATACAAAACTTCTATATTGTATTGAAGGTTTTGTGATATGTTTGACTGTGGATGTGCTATTTTTATACCATTCATAGTTTATGGTGAAATTATTGACATTTCGTATGCTAGTTTTAATACGAATGTTTATGTTATGTTTAAACCTTTTCATATGGGAATGCATTGGACTTATTAAGTGACGCGTGGAGCCCGCTATAGCTCCTCGATGCATCGGTAGGTCTCATGAGACAAACTAGTGTCTTGGCACAAGGCCTTGACAAAATCTTATTTGTAGTCTTGGCACGAGGCCTTGGCTATGTGGTTATGATAGTCTGGCATTATGCATTCCAACATTATGAAAGTGGTTATTGATTTTTGCATGTGATTATTCGATTAGTAGAATATCCATGTGAATAATTAAATGGCATTATTTCATTTTATTTATGCCATACCATGTTGAAAGTTCATATTTAAAAGGCTTTTGTTTTAGTTATACATTGCCTTAAATGTTTATTCTTTCCACTATATTGTTATCCTTACTGGGCATTTGAGCTCACCCCTTTTTTATGTTTTATTTTTCCCAGGATGTGAAGAAGTAAGTTATGAATGACCTGCAGGGATTTTATGAGGGGATAATAGTGTGGTCTATTGAGACATTATGTTGTTGTAGTAGTTTTTCATTTTATAATGTAATGTAAAACTTATGAATATATCTGGCATTTTCCAAGGCTACTAAACCAATCGGTCTTTCGAGATTTGATCTTTCTTATGATCATGCCAATGTTATGTAATAATGCACCGACTCTGGGTAGCTGGGGTCGGGGCGTTACAATGGAATGGGTGCGAGAGTTGCAAAAGTCCTAGTATGACGTCTTTCTAGGGTGAACGGGGTCGATCAGAAATTTTGAACCTGGTACTGATATATATTGCCACTTCACTTATGGCTTTTTGACCCTACTACCTATATTATACTGAAGACCGAGCAATCAAACTCCATAGCTAACGCTATAGGCTTGAGCGCTAGCGCGCGAAGGGGGTGACTTCTTTTAGTATCTACTAATCAAATTTCATATTATTCTGACTATAATATCCCTGACTATAATATCTTCTCTTAAGCTATCGAAGAATCCTACAAGACTAAACTAGATAAATTACCTTATGACTGTCGGTATAATATAGATAATAGAATTGCTTTGATGTACTTGAAGAGGTCTCAAAGGATTTCTTCTTGACTGGCTGTAACGTAACAAGCGAAGCACTTACACTCGCTCGATTCCTTCCTTTAGAACTGAAACTGGCTCTAGATGAGTAGGACTTGAACCCTCAATGGCTGGACCGACAGCAAAGGAACCTGGTCACTCGCTCTAACCCATATTCCATAGAGTACTTCACTTCCTCTCTCCCTTACACCCTGAAACTAGGGCTGTAACGTACTCATACCTTCAAAAGGCGGCGGAAAAGAAAGCATAAGGACTCGAAGAGGGTTGAAAAGGCCCTTTTCAACTATATAGGGTCATGTACCGTAGATCTGACCCTTTCTAACCCTTAGATATCAAGTAGTTGAGACTCGAAGATGGCTCTTTCTTATAAAATGAGGTATGGCTCTAAACCCTTATATATAAGTAGCACCTTTAGGGTATGGTTCTAAAAGATCTGACCCTTTCTAAAGGGTGTGGATAGGTATGTAAAAAACCTCCTATATCCATGGAACCTTTTACTCCCTAGGGATCACTCCATTCCCAACTATGGAAAAGAAATTATTACCGACTACGTATAGACATTTTGTCTCGCAAGGAAATTGGCAGCTATCTAGCTATTATCAGCTATAGAACTTGAATGGCTGTGATGCTTATAAGCTGTATAGATAATTATATAGATAGCTATAGAGAATCTAGAGACAGTTATTCTATCATATAAAGAATCCTAACTATTTAATGAAAATACTGGAAACTTTCTTATCAGAACTTCCAGATAGACACTATTAGAAGAGTACTGACTAGTTTAGTTAATCTGTTATGACATCTTGGTCTTAGTATGAAGACAAACAGTTTATGGATCAATCTAGATAATCTATTGAGAATAGATACTATAAAGATCTAATCTCTCACTCTCCCTATCCCTTTCGATCATTCCTTTTTCTATGAGGCACACTATTAGAAGAGTACTGACGTTCAACTTGCATATATGCTATTTTATTAGACTATTCTCCCTGTCCATTCAGGGTTTAGTTACTTTCAGTTCATTCAATCTCTGTCTGTCTTGCAAAAGAAAGAGGAAATTTGGAAGTTGCTTTAGTAGCTCCCGGCCTCTTTCCTGTCTATTTGTGTTGCTAAGCTTACACAGGGCTGTCAGAGGACTTGAGAGATGAGATCCTGTGAGACCTCATCTGAATAGGTCTCACTCCATTCTGTTGATTTGACTTGGGATGGGACTGGCTAACCCATGATCTCAGGTTCGAACTCATTATCATAGCAGTGCGGAACTCTGAATCGATCAATCGAATGGGACAACTCTGATCCTCGGTCTGTGATAGACTCGCCCATTAGTACCTCAACTTCTCAGACTGCCTAAGAGTCGAGATTGTCATATAGTCATGTCGAATAGATAGATGAGAAAGAAAGACAAAGAAGCATCACAGTGAAAGAAGAACCAAAACCAAAGGGATATGGAGCTTCTGAACTATTTAGAAGAGTACCTGTCCCAATCTCTCTAAGATCCCCTGACTTAATGAACCCTGCTATTCCGAAACCCCCCTCCATGCGTAGAAGAGAATGCTCAAAGTCAGACGGCAATTGCTGTTCGCCCTCAACCTGTGTCGACTTCATCCTTTTTCTCCTCCTTGATTATTCCTTTTTTATTGGTTCCAAACCTCTGATGAACAACTTCAGCGAAGGGTAGGAAAGTCACTAACTATAGCTTCGCACTTCACCTAATTCATCCCATTCAGGTAATCTTCTAATAGTGGGGCTAAAAGAAAAGAAAAACGGAACAAACAACTCCCTTCGCGTAGACGCTATAAAGTCGTTGCTTGTTGAGTTTTATCATTTATCTTTTTGTATTCTTTACCCTGGAGACTTTCTCTAATAAATATTAGATAGAGTTGTGGTGGGTTGTTGAACAACAAACAGAAGGTGGGACCCTTCGAATGTAGGTATTCTAGCATATAAAGTCTCTTGTACTAAAAAAAAGGTACACTGAACACCAACCCAATATCGAAAAAAACAGGTACTCTTCTAATAGTGAGTCTACGAGCAACTATGAAAACTACAACAACCTCCGTGAACAGACGCTTTGTCAGTGAATTTGAGTGTTCTAACTATATCAAATCAATATATACGTCGATTTCAATTAGTTAGACTACCATAACTATATAAATAAATAGAACTACAAGTGCTCGGTTCGATACGTCAAGCAACGATCAATAGGTGAGACTCACCCCAATTGCAGGAATAGATTGAGATGGGAACTATATAGAAGAGTACCTGTAATACCGAAAAAAACTTCAACGTGTTAAGAATATCACATCGGAGAATAAAAAAAATCTCATTCATCTGAAAAGCAGCCTCATTCTCAATCAGAAGCAAGTTGACTTCATCCCCGGTGACCGGCCCTCTTAGGGCACCTTTGGGCAGAGACTACTCTGTTCTCTTGCATTCTTCATTCGCATTAGAGACAGACAAAGCTCGAAAAAGAGCTCAATGTTCTAAGCGGCCTTCTCTCATCTCTTACACAATTTATAAATCCACTATTTGAATCCGGAGGGAGGGAAGAAGCTAATTGATTATCTTATCTCTTTTCTCATATCCCCTTTTAAAATGGATGGATTATGGAAAAAAACCACCATTTCAATCTGAGGAAGAGATCCATAAGTATGAGCTGAAGGGACGGCAATATCTCCAGGCTGCTGTCCCTGTAAAAAACCGAGATTCATTAGATCTCTGACAGAAAGTGTACAGTTTCCGATCTATCAGAAGAGAGAATCAGACAAGAGCTCCTGAACCTGGTTCAATCTGAAATAAAAAGATTGTCGTTCACTCCTCTTTCGCATGGGTGGAAAAACTTCTGGCAACCCCGAATGAAAGATCATCTCGTTTGTTTGCTTCGTTCCCCGCCCGAAAAAAAAGATCTTATATCGAAGGAGAAAAAGCACTACCTAGTTCCCTGCTATTATACCTTACAGACTGAGCGGAGCCGATCTTTCTCTGACGCATCATGGAGAGTCTCATCTTAACTGGTAATGTGCCTAGTAATTCAATCAATCAACTGGTGCTAACAAAAGAGAGAGTCTTCTAGGCCGAACGGTCTGCGGTACCTTCGTCGTTCGGGGAAATATGAGCTCTTTCTATCTCTCTCTCTCACTCGATTTTCTCTTATCACACTACAATATTTCTCAATACTATTTATGAATCCCCTTGTCACGAGCTGGATTTTAACCAACACCTCCGGATTGATTTTAATTTCCAGGGAACTTCCACTTATTCAATCGTGGTTGTCCGGTTCCGCACCTGGGACTAGGGTGCGTACGTCTGGGTTGAGTGAACTCATCACCTAAAGTCATTCTGAAACCGCAGACACATGCTCAGGATTTTGGCTAGAATTGGGTAAGATTCAATCCGGGTACTTATATATATAGTGGACATGATGGTTAGCCCTACTCCCAGGTCACGAGATTCGATTTGGCACACTGGGGCCCAGAAGCTGGAAGCACCGTTGAAATTAGATCAACAAAAAGCTTCTCTTTACCGAGCAGTTGGTGATTTTCTTGTTCGCTTCCAAAACAAGTGCACCTCCCTTTAAACCCGTGCGGACTGGATACGTTTCGAGAAAAGTGACCCACGAAGAGAGGGACATGATCGTTGAATAAGAAAAACCATTCCAACTTGATCTCTCCGGACAAAAAGAATAAAGTAATGTAACAGGGGCCAAGTGTGCCCCCCATTCAGGGGCGTTCTCCAGTACACGAACACTGCACGCACTTCTTGCACGTACTCATGCCGATTAGATTAAGAAGTCCCCTATCCTATATGTATAGCTCACAGCGAGAGAGCCATGCATTATTGAATGTATACATTTTAGTATATGAAAGTTCGCTCTACCTTCGTGAGGATTGAAAAGGTTACACTATAAGTCTTTTTGATAATCCATAACAATCTAATCTCAATCCCCTAATTCATCTTCTTCCTCATACGCTCCATATCTACATCTATTTAATTGGTTGGGCGAGACAATCTTGTATTTTGTGTTGATTCGAAGCTCGGAAAGGCCACGATTCACATCGCCTTTCAGAGCCTTCTAATCCATTTCAGGTATATTTCTAATAAGAGTTTGGATTGAGTGCATACTGACTTTCTTGGGATTGAGATGGCTTTCTTGAATCTTGAGAATTGGTCTCTCAAGCCTTATTATTCTGAGTTCGATCTATGCTCTAGTGTAAAACTCCCCGCTTTCGTCTTCTATGGGTTGCTCTTGCCTCTGGTTCTCTATTGCCTCTGACGAAGGCAACAAGCTCTCTTTCGTCAATGGAGGAACTCTTACTAATACACTAGTGGGTATACAAGCAACAACATGATCTCTTTATAACGCTTTATTTAATGGAGTAGATCCCATCCCTCTCTTCTATTTCATATCCTCATCCTCGTCGGAAATCAAAATCCTACCACCACCACTCCTCTTTCTTCGTATCTTTCCTAACCCGTTAGAAAGGGTCAGATCTTTGAACCTGACCCTATTCGGGTCAGATCTTTGAGAACTCGACTACTTAACCCTATTCGGTTTAGAAAGGGTAAGATCTTTGAGAACCTCACCCTTTAGAAAGGGTCAGATCTTTGAACCTCACCCTATTTGGGTCAGATCTATGAGAACCTGGTGTTCAAGAAGCGCTAATATATTTCATGTCGCAATTCAAGTAGAAATGAATATGGTTACACTACAACAACCCCTTCCTATCCTGGTAACAACTTCCTTCTTTATAGGACATCCAATGCCCAACCTTAACATCCCTATTATATTCTAATAGTGGGGGTCCTTCACAATCCGAATTCTGTTATTTATCCTGTCGAAGTTGTTTAAGCCTTTATGCACTCCTTACATGCATAGCTCGTTTCCACTATTGACCAAAATACATTTACGTAGAGTGTTGTCTATAGGAAGCGGTGGGATCCACTAAGGCTTTCAGACTAGCTGAATAAATGGGACAGGAGCTAATAACCAATTCTCATACAAGGGATAAATCCGTTATATCTGGAGAAGATGCACAACAAGTGTTAGGAGAACACGATGATTGGCCCAAAAGTCAAATATGTAGCCGGTAAAAATGAGTAAGACCCACCTTACGAACTATCACCTGAGGTTCACTTGAATATAGTATGGTGCATACTCTATTTTATGTTGATCGGATCATGATGAGTTATGCTCCATTTAGTTCTTTCGAGTTATCAGTTATCATAGTAGAGCGAGAAGCCGTTTGAAGTTTGAAAGAGAGGGGAAAGCCACTAGGGTCTAGCTCAATACTATATAAGGGAGAGGAAATGAGTGCAGCTACCAGCGGGAGATCGATGTGGTTCGAAATTCACTATATAGAAAGAGTACCATTGGTAATTTGGTAAAGAGCTATTCTTTAATTGGTTTCATTTTTCTAAAAAATACGAAATAATCATATAGTCACCTTCTGAATGCAACAAATGGCCCATTTAGTCAGAAGAGTGGTGAGACCTTACGTTCACCTAACCATGAGGGAAATACTTAAAGAAGTAATAAGTCAATATCTCAAAATCCATAGAATACTTCCGCTTAATGGAGCTCCTTTACTTGAACTGTGGAGGATGTGCGTAGCATTATTAGCTAGCTGGTGGAAATTCCTCAGAGTTAGAAATGAGCTATCATTTGATTTGACTTTTTAGCAGCCACTTGGAAGACCAAAGGCCAGTAAAGGCTGATATAAGTCTCAATCTTGGTGAAACGGGTGCTCCTCATATACCCAAACCATGAACAAACAATCTCTTATGATTCTTTTTCAGATGAAGAAGGGATAAGGCCCTAAAGATGGAAGAAGAGCAGGTAGAGGGAAGGATGAGGCACTTGCTTCAAGACCGTTCACTCGTTATTTGAAATGGGGATCCATAAGGATGTGCCATCAAGAACGATGGGATACACCACATTTGATGGATCTGATCGTTCTAAATACTGCAAAAATAGTAGCATCCTGACAAGGAGCTAGCTAGGCCCATGAGGGGCCCTTTGAAAGATCTCAGTCATGAATACCAAGAAGATTTTGGTTACAACTGGATGGTCGTAGGATAACAATAACTGACTGATAGCTCAAATAAGGAAACAGTACCCGGGGCACTGCTAGAACCCCTATTACACTTGGAGATTTCTTGCCTATGTCACTTGTACAGTCCTGTAACATGGTAAGTGTGCCTTATCCTGGGGTTGAGGATGCTTCAAAGTCTGATTTTGAAGAGTCACTGACCCTAGTCAGTGTAACTAATGTAGATGAAAGGCTTGATTACCACCCCCGAGATGGTAGACCCCACGGTGAAGACCCGACTTAGATGAGCCTTTCGATTATTCTTTTTTAGCACAACTAGCTAATGTCCCAGCTAGAATGACCATGTATGACTTGTTGAGGTTGTCACCTGACATCTGACAAGCTGTTGTCAAGGCTCTATCAAAAGCCGATCAGTATGCACCCCATGTACACCAGATACAAGTGAATGATGTACCTCAAGAAGAGAACCGAGGCATACAAGAGAAGATGAAGGCAGAGGAGCTGGACCTCACATTTTCTCAAGAAGACTTGTTGTTAGGGTACCTTCACCATAATCATCCACTATACCTTTCAGGATATATTGGTGAAGTCAAACTCCACCAAGTACAACCCTAAATGTTATACCCCTGCCCCTAAAAACAGTAAGGAAGATCGGGATCCCCACGAGGAAACTGAGCAGCATTAAGACCTAGGGTACAACACTGAGTCTCATAAAGCTATGTGGCCTGATTGCAGATCTTAAGACAGAAGTCACTTGCTACGTGATCGAGAACGAGACTTCCAAAAGCGTATGGGAAGGTCATGGATCGCATTGTACCTTCAACTTTGCACCAGTGTTTAAAGTACATTGACAAGAACGGTAAAGTATAAAGAGTCTTTGTGGAGAGGAAGCCTAAGGGGGTTGAAGCCTATTGCAAAGATGTACGCCAGTGACCCGGAAGACGAAGAAAAACGAAGCCCTTGAGGAAGTGGTCAGGTCCAAAAGGGAAATATGTCATCCATATAAATGATGTTATCGAATTCCCTAGGTCCCAACCTATAAAGAAGTTCATTGTAAATGTAATTCCCCTTGAAACTCCTATACCTCCGATGGAGGATGGAGAAGGCAAGATGGAGTGGCCGAATAAGAATAGTGCCCCCACTATCTCCAGAGTCGAGAGATTTCAATGTGTTTATTGTAGGTGAAAAACAAATCATATTATTTAGGGGGTCTGACACACCCTTCAGGTCAGATCAAGGAGGGTGGGTGTGGCACCTCAGGCAAAACCCAAACTCACATACTTCCCTTTGGAGAATCATGAAAAACATGGGATATGACTTTGAGTACCCTAGGGTCTTGAATGGGGGAAAAAGTCATAACTACACCCCTGGAGCCTTACCTAAGAAAAGACCAAGAGGAGGCGATGGCATTTAGAGGATACATTGACCTTCGCCTGTACGGCTTGGGGTATTAATTACCTATAATGCTACCTCCAAAAGCGACAGCGAAGTCAGTGAGGTTGGGGAAGCTTTCCCTTATTCCACTACCACGAGTTGGGGGTCGGCTATTACCCTGCCAAGCTTCATGAGACAGCCGAGTGGAGATGAAGTTTAAGAAGTAAAATCATAGCAAAAGGTCAAGCCTTGAGTTCTTAAAATGGTGTACAGTGAACGGTATACGAACCATCGATGAGGAAGATGAAGTGTACGAGTTCGTCGAAGAAGAGACAGAACATGAATCGAACCCTATCCCTCCAACTGAAGATGAAGTTCTGGGAACACAACCAGGAAGAAAGACGGTAATATTTCTATATAGTCATACGCCTGTTACAAGAGTTTTCTGATGTATTCACATGGATCTATGCGGAAATTCCTGGAGGAGGTCGTGATGCATCGTCTGAATATCAGGGAAGATACAAAACCAGTGAAGAAACCCGACGATCATGGAGAAGATCGAGAAGGAAGTCCAGAAGCTGAAGGATGTAGGCTTCATCCGTGAAGATGGGTATAATATAGATAGTGGCAGACTGTTTGGAGAACATAGTCCCAGTCACTATTAATAACAGTAACCTCCTTGTTTGTATAGACTTCAGTAACCTAAAAGATGCGTGTACACCCATCACAGAAATAGTGATAAAAAAGACTTTTGGTTACGAGCTTACAACCTCATTCCGTATGCATTGACTGCTAAAGATTAATGCCGTTTGGACTCAAGAATACTGGTGCACCTTACGTGATAGGGACAGAGGTCCATGACCAAGATCTTCAAGGACATGTTGCATAAGACGATCGAATGTTATGTGGATGACCTTGCAGTCAAGAGCCGAGACAAATAAGATCACCTGCAAGACCTCCTTCAAAAGGTTACGATAGCACAACCTGAAGATGAACCCTCGGCTCCAAGACAGAGAACAAAGGACAAGGTATGTTCTTATTTCTTTTCTTCTCGGTATGGAGAGGCTAAAGTCAAGAAGTAGTGATATCCTTTGTGCGTGTTTGTTCTTTCACCTTTGGCCACCACTATATAGAAGAGTACCATCATTAACCCGAACAATAGTTTACAGCTGACCGCAACACCTCTGAAAGACTCAATCACTTGACACTTTCTTATTCACACCAAAGAGCTAGTGTGCAACTAGTTCCCAATGAAGACCCAAGCAATGCATAGAGAAGGAGAAAGAGAGAAGCCAGGTCTATCTCTTCCTGAAAAGGATTCCAGTCGTATAATAAGTCCTATTCTTTCAGAGTCATACAGGTACTCTATATATATAGTTATAGAAGAGTACCTGTCGAGACCTTCCTCTTAGGGGCAAGAAAGAGGTTCAACAAGGCTATAAGTTCTGGCATACTTGACTTTAGAAAGGATGTCCTACTTCTATTTCATATTTCACCTTCACTCAATCAATCTCCTAATCTTAATCCTACCACCCTTACTACAAACGCAGGAAAGGTTCAAGGGCTCTATTTTACCTAATAAATACAAGCTAGGAAGGAGAGTCAAGCCAGGAAGGCACCTACCTAACCTAAAGTAATCCAACTACGAAGTAACCTACCTAGAATCCCACGTTGAACCTATTTACTAACTAAACTAAAGGAACTCTCTCCTTTTTAGTGGAGCTCAACGATTAGAAGTTCAGAAGTCCTACTAATAATAATAAAGTAGGGAGGAGTGAACCCAAGGAACGGAGGGACAATCTCAATGATAGGAGGGGGAGAGGAAAGTCTTCTACTTTTACTTTATGTATTTCATTGTTTCACTTGAACCTATATTTTCTAATAGTGGGTGAGGAAATAAAGTGAGCTAGACTATGATATAGGAGTTGGACTAACAAGCTCTTAGCACTTAGATTAGCTAGGATCAGAGTTTACGAGTGAAGTTATGGGATAGTCAATCGTAGATGCTCGAGTGAGACTAAAGGGAGAGAATCTCTAACCGTCAGGCAGAGGTAGAAGTCACAGAAGAAAAGAAAGTTTTGACCTTTCAAGTACCAGCAGTGGAAAGAGTTTCAGAATATAAGCTTGAATTTTTCATAGTTGTAGCAGAATCATGGGCACACGTCACTCCTCGAATCGAATAGAGGATAGTAGGTACCAAAAACCTAGTACCCTTTAGGCAGAAGATCTACTTGAAAGAAAGGTGCCAAGGTTGTCAAGGTCAGACACCTCCTTCTTTTAGAGTAGAGGGGGGAGGAGCGAAACGATAGCTTAGGAAATAAAGGTACTCAGCTACCTGTGCAGGAGCAGGAGAGAGCTGATAGTTCCTTGACTAATTTAATGAATAAGCGGAAGCTACTCGACCTCCTAAAGGATTTTTTTGTATTGGTACTGTTAGGTCGGAAAAAACGGGGAATGATGGCAAGAGGGGGGGTGAATTGCCTTTTAAAAAAAGATTGACAAATTAAAATCAAAGTTGAAATGCAGCGGAAAGTAAAGAGGCAAGACACAAGAAATTGTTAACGGAGTTCGGCCAAAACCCGGCCTACGTCTCCGCTCCCAACTCAACCGTTGAGAGATTCCTACCGCTTGCTTTTCAATGGTTTTAGCAAGAAACCCACTAGGATTTTAGGTAGCACTAGGACCTATTACAGCTTGCTTTTATTGGTTTAGCAAGAACCCACTTGCTTTTGATGGTTAAGCAAGAACCCACTAGCCTTTTTAACGGGTGAAGGCTAGCTCACCGAAACACAAGCCTTTTAAAAGGAAAGGCTTGAAGAAACCTCTTCACACCTTAATGGTGGTGTGAGAACCCAAGAGAAAGAGGGGATGAGAAAAGTGGGAGTTTGTAGGCACAAACTCAATTTAAGCTCAAAAAATAAATATACAATAAAAACCGTATTTTGAGAAGCCTTGGGCGCCTTTGATTGGATGGAGATGTTGAAGGCCGCTTCCAAGCTTCTTTGAAGGGGCTCCTTGGATGTGGAAGTTGTTGGAGCTATTGGGGTTCCCTTGGAGGAAGTCGCCGGAGGTTGGCCAAATGATGAGAATTGTGTACGTTGGCTTCACAAGTGTTCCGGTTGGTGTCCGGGGCTTCCTTGGCCTTTATTTATAGGCATGGAACCCTTGGGGAGTCTTCGGAGCCGTTGGGAAAGGCCTCGGAGCCGTTGAAGGCCAAAAGAAGGTTGACTGGTCAAAGCCAACGGCTAGTTTGACTGGGCTACCGGCTGGCCGGTACAGCTCCACCGGCTGGCCGGTGCCTTGGTAGAGAAGAAGAGTCTTGATCCAGGCTCTACCGGTCGACCGGTGGAGGAGCCACCGGCTGGCCGGTGGCAAGACAGTAGCAAACACTATTTGGGCTGGGTGCCACAGGTCGACCGGTGACAGAGCCACCAGTCGACCGGTGGAACCTGGCAGTGGGCAATCCCTCTGCCAGTTCCACCGGCTGGCCGGTGCTATCACACCGGTTGGCCGGTGGACTGAATTTCAGTCCATTTCTTGTCCATTCTTGGGCCAATCCTTTGGCAATCTTTTGCCTATCATCCACAACACTTAAAAACAAAGTTAAACATATATGAAAGTGATTGTGATCATGAAAATCAAATAGTGTGGGGTACAACAATCTCCCCCTATTTTGATGATCACAATCACTTATCAAAGCAATGTAAAAACTTAAATGAAAGGCATGCTTTAAATGATAAATTGAAAATAAATACTAAGCATGAGAGAAATGATTCTCCCCCAATCAATCAAGAAATTTCTCCCCCTTTGTGATTATCAAAATAGCGTGGGGCATAAAACTTGATTGAGGGAAACGATGAAAAACGTGATTTTAAATCAATTGAAAATGATAT
Organism: Viscum album; assembly: GCA_963277665.1. Lineage (NCBI taxonomy): Eukaryota > Viridiplantae > Streptophyta > Magnoliopsida > Santalales > Viscaceae > Viscum > Viscum album. Next base: position 664,351,471 of record OY728119.1, read on the forward strand.
CAATTGTTGAAAATTTTGAAATGAAAATTGAATAACAGTTTGAATTGAAAGTTTTGAATCAAAAACCAATTGAATTTTGAAATTTGAAACCAAATGAAATTTGTTGAAATTGAGAGTTTTGAATCAAAAATGAATTGAAAGATTTGAATGAAAAATTCGAATTGAATATTTTGAAATGAAAAATTTTGGATCAATTGTTGAACTTGAAAGTTGGAATTGAAAATTTTGAATAAAAAATTTGAAATGAGAATTTTGAATGAAAATTTTTAATTCACAAAAAGGCTTAAAAGAACCTAACTCCCCCTAAATAAAAACAATTAATCACCGGGGAGAGGAAATAAATTTTGGCCCGGAGAGACTCGCAAGAAGGGATTTTTCAATCCACACTTGCCTTGTAGTGGGTCTTCTCCTATAAAATTCGTCCGAAAAGAAAATATTTTTGGGTTGACCATAGCGGGCATTTTTACAATTACATTCATAAATAAGGTGCCCGGGTTTTTTGCAATAATTACAAAATTTAAATTCGGAGCTCCCCCTTACAAAAACAGTTGGAGCATGGGAGGAGGAGGCTTGCTTGGAATAGCCAAGCCCTTGGGTGGTTCGGGATATGCGTTGTGAACCTAGGATATTGTTCAAATTTTGTTCCCCTTGGGTGAACTTGGCTAGGGTCTCCCTTAGGTCTTTGATGGTTGATTCCATGGAATCAACATTTGGAAAATTTTGGATTTTTAGGGTCAACTCTTCCTTCTCTTTAAGAAGTTGTTCTTTTTCGGAAGAGAGTTTTTTGAAATTCTTTTTCAAAGAAACAAATTTTGAAGAAAGTTCGTGAAAACCATTTTCTAGTTGGTCTCTAGCGTGTGAGAGTTCTTCATATGACAAATGATTGAAAGAATTTGAAGAACTAGAAGACGAGGAAGAAGAGTTGGAAGATGATACCTCATGATTTGCCATTAGGCATTTTTTACCTTGGTCGCTCGAGGAGAAGGAGGAGAATGAAGAGGTGGAGCTATCACTCCATGTTGCCTTTGAAGCCTTCTTCTTCTCCTTTTTCTTGGCCCTTTTCTTGTGACGTGGGCAAGTGGGTACGGATTTTGCCTCCGGTTCTTGCTTTTGAGCGGGTTCTTGCTTTGGAGCCTCGCTAGTACCTTCATAGGTTAGTTCTAAAAGCTTCCAAATATCATGAGAATATGTTCAAGAAGAAATACAATTAAATACATTTCGGTCAAGACCACAATGAAGAGCGTTCATGGCTTTGCCATCAAGCTCAAAATAAGCAATGTCAGCGGGGGTCCATTTAGACTCATCGGGAGAAGAGAGCGTAAAACCATGCATAACAATTTTATAAATTGGATAGCTAATGCTTTTTAAAAAAGTCGACATGCGGGTTTTCCAAAAAGTATAATCGGCTCCATCAAAGAATGGAGCACGATCCAAAGAATGACCTTCAGGGGATTGAGAGGAAGAAGCGGTAGAAGCCATCAAAAAAATAGGATCTTTAATTTGAAACCGGTTAAGGTATTACTCAAATACGTCCTTTGATACCAAATGTTAGGTCGGAAAAAACGGGGAATGATGGCAAGAGGGGGGGTGAATTGCCTTTTAAAAAAAGATTGACAAATTAAAATCAAAGTTGAAATGCAGCGGAAAGTAAAGAGGCAAGACACAAGAAATTGTTAACGGAGTTCGGCCAAAACCCGGCCTACGTCTCCGCTCCCAACTCAACCGTTGAGAGATTCCTACCGCTTGCTTTTCAATGGTTTTAGTAAGAAACCCACTAGGCTTTGAGGTAGCACTAGGACCTATTACAGCTTGCTTTTATTGGTTTAGCAAGAACCCACTTGCTTTTGATGGTTAAGCAAGAACCCACTAGCCTTTTTAACGGGTGAAGGCTAGCTCACCGAAACACAAGCCTTTTAAAAGGAAAGGCTTGAAGAAACCTCTTCACACCTTAATGGTGGTGTGAGAACCCAAGAGAAAGAGGGGATGAGAAAAGTGGGAGTTTGTAGGCACAAACTCAATTTAAGCTCAAAAAATAAATATACAATAAAAACCGTATTTTGAGAAGCCTTGGGCGCCTTTGATTGGATGGAGATGTTGAAGGCCGCTTCCAAGCTTCTTTGAAGGGGCTCCTTGGATGTGGAAGTTGTTGGAGCTATTGGGGTTCCCTTGGAGGAAGTCGCCGGAGGTTGGCCAAATGATGAGAATTGTGTACGTTGGCTTCACAAGTGTTCCGGTTGGTGTCCGGGGCTTCCTTGGCCTTTATTTATAGGCATGGAACCCTTGGGGAGTCTTCGGAGCCGTTGGGAAAGGCCTCGGAGCCGTTGAAGGCCAAAAGAAGGTTGACTGGTCAAAGCCAACGGCTAGTTTGACTGGGCTACCGGCTGGCCGGTACAGCTCCACCGGCTGGCCGGTGCCTTGGTAGAGAAGAAGAGTCTTGATCCAGGCTCTACCGGTCGACCGGTGGAGGAGCCACCGGCTGGCCGGTGGCAAGACAGTAGCAAACACTATTTGGGCTGGGTGCCACAGGTCGACCGGTGACAGAGCCACCAGTCGACCGGTGGAACCTGGCAGTGGGAAATCCCTCTGCCAGTTCCACCGGCTGGCCGGTGCTATCACACCGGTTGGCCGGTGGACTGAATTTCAGTCCATTTCTTGTCCATTCTTGGGCCAATCCTTTGGCAATCTTTTGCCTATCATCCACAACACTTAAAAACAAAGTTAAACATATATGAAAGTGATTGTGATCATGAAAATCAAATAGTGTGGGGTACAACAATCTCCCCCTATTTTGATGATCACAATCACTTATCAAAGCAATGTAAAAACTTAAATGAAAGGCATGCTTTAAATGATAAATTGAAAATAAATACTAAGCATGAGAGAAATGATTCTCCCCCTACGTTGGCTTCACAAGTGTTCCGGTTGGTGTCCGGGGCTTCCTTGGCCTTTATTTATAGGCATGGAACCCTTGGGGAGTCTTCGGAGCCGTTGGGAAAGGCCTCGGAGCCGTTGAAGGCCAAAAGAAGGTTGACTGGTCAAAGCCAACGGCTAGTTTGACTGGGCTACCGGCTGGCCGGTACAGCTCCACCGGCTGGCCGGTGCCTTGGTAGAGAAGAAGAGTCTTGATCCAGGCTCTACCGGTCGACCGGTGGAGAAGCCACCGGCTGGCCGGTGGCAAGACAGTAGCAAACACTATTTGGGCTGGGTGCCACAGGTCGACCGGTGACAGAGCCACCAGTCGACCGGTGGAACCTGGCAGTGGGCAATCCCTCTGCCAGTTCCACCGGCTGGCCGGTGCTATCACACCGGTTGGCCGGTGGACTGAATTTCAGTCCATTTCTTGTCCATTCTTGGGCCAATCCTTTGGCAATCTTTTGCCTATCATCCACAACACTTAAAAACAAAGTTAAACATATATGAAAGTGATTGTGATCATGAAAATCAAATAGTGTGGGGTACAACAGGTACTTGATTTCCTAATCAAATAGGGGGAGCAAAGACTAGAGAGACTAGGAAGGTTTGGAAACAAAAGGGGATTTTCTCACTCAAGGCTATGAATGCCATAAAGGAACTCTATCTACTAACAAAGAGGAGATTTGATTACCCGAAGAATATGTATGAGTTCACAACCCCCTATGAAATGATCATCAAACCTCTAACATTTGATATTCTATATATATAGTGCAGAAAGGCTACTTTCGAGGAGGAAAAAATCCATATCCTAGCTGGTACTCTTTCTACATAGTCCATTAGACCACTTAGGTAAGAAAGAAACTACCTTCTTTTATTCTAAGATAGGCCCAAAGGCAGAAGAAGAATTGTCTGATGAGAAATGTTTGAGGTGACCTTCGAAGAAGGGGGGAACCCTTACTCGACGAAAGGGAGAGAGACGGATCCGAGAATATAGGGTGAGGTTCCATATCCCAGTTCGAATGAAGAGGGAAGTTTTAGATCAACCTTGACCAAAGCCGGGGAGAAGAAGGGTACAAGATGCTCCACTAAGCTAATAGGGATAGGGGTGAAGCGACTTGACCAATGGATATTTAGAAGCTAGAAAGTATGATATGATGAGCGGCTAAAAGCTTCAAATAAAGCTAAGCAGCAGAGGCATCAGAAAGAGAAGAAAGACAATCAGAAGGAATCAGGATTTGTGGAAATGGGGTCACCCTCTACCGGGTTGAGAAAGGTCGATCGACTAAGACAGAAGAAATAGGGCTTCTTGCTTTAACCAATCCTGAAAATACTAGACGGATAATAGGGTAAGACTGGGTCACTCATAACGAGTAGCCAGGGCATTTCATAACTAGTGAGGAAAGATCGAATATTGGCTTTGGAAGCTCGCTCAAAACTACAACTAGACTACCACTGAACGGGAAATAAGACCTACTAATAGGAAGAAAAGGTGCTATCTGATCGAGCAATAAGTGAAAAAGCTTGACCAATCCCAATGAGGGAAGTTTCTTAAAGAGAAGCGGAAAGGGACATCTTGAACTCAGGGGGTTAACGACAACAAAAGAAGTGACTGTATAGGAAGAATACTTGTCCCGATCCTTGAACTCACCTTCATTCAACAAAGAAACTTAACGCATGAACTCTCCTCGGTTTCTGACAACCCTTTTTCCAGCGTAACGCATTGAAGTGGGGAATGGAAAAAGAGAGGAAGTTTGAAAAGAAGCTACATCTCCTCATGTCTTCAACAGTCTGGAGTTCGGGTTAATGGACGGGAAATGAAAGGAGTGTCCAGCCGCTCAACCATAGAGCACTAGTACTCTAATCATACTGTGTTTCCAGAAAAGAAAGAAGCAATCAAGATTCCACACCAACATAAACCTAATTAAGTATGTGAAATGGGAAAGAAACATAGAGATCCTTTTCCCACAGGAAAATCATGGTCCCCTACTCGCTTGCTAATGGACTATAGCTGGAACGAAGGCACGGATTATATACCAAGTCTTTCTTATTCTCCTAGTCTCGCAGCCTTAGCTTTGGTTTTAGCCCCTTTCCCCTTTTCATAATAATAAGGTCAACTTGCTTGTGTTTGGGATTTCAAGTCCATATACTGGTGCTAGTGCGGGTGAAAGCCTCGAAAAAGGCTTAGAGCCATTTCCGAGCTCTTAGGAAATACGAGAAAGGGAAAGGGCCAAAGCTGGTGATGACTGCTATGATGAATAATAATTGGAAATCCCTAGGGGTGAGTGGTTTTGGATTTCATTTGTTTACATATAGAATGAACATAAGGAATTCTTTTTCGTGAATTCCCCTATACCCATAAAAGGAGACGAATAAGTCTCTAGGTGATGTCTTCTAAGTACATCGTGTGGTTAGAACCTGCCCCCAGCAAAGGTTATTGATAGTTGCGATAGAATAGGTGTATAAGGGTGCGTTTGATGTTGAAATTCCAGGTTAGAGCTCAAAAAGATATAGTCCCTAGCGATTATTAGTTTTTTTATGTTTCTCACGCCCCAGGTTTACGAGAGGTTGGTCTATCTCTCAAGCTTCAGGTCAAGAAAAAATGGGAGTCTGAGTACACTCCTTTGGGTACCTTTCCTTACCAGTCAGCTACTTTGTTCGATTGGAAGTGAAAATACCTATTGACCTTAGAGCTGTCTCGTGGGACAGGCTCTTGAGATTGTTGTGTATGGTCTACTATATTATATATACCGAATTAGAAATAAGGTGAATGGATAAGACAAATACAGGGGATAATAGATGAATTCTATGAAAGAGGAAGATACGAATGCATGAGGAAAGGAAGTGTGTGTTCAGAGTTGGAGGATGCCTGAGGTTCCTGCCTTCTGAGGAACTAGACAAATCAAGGTTGATTTCTACATATGCTTTAGCAAGTCGAGCTGATGTAATTGATTATAAGAAAGTGACTCAAGAAACTCTGCAAAAACGTTGAATCTTAACAGTAGAAGGAGAGAATCCCAATGAGCGGGCTCCGCACTGCCAACAAAAGAAAAAGAAAAGAAGTATAGGAAAGACAAAGTGGGTCTAGACGACAACCATTCCTTGAATTTGGTTCAAGCAAAGTGATAGACCCAAAAAGGGACTCGTCTCCAACTCTAAAGAGATTGGACTAATCTGAAACTATATTTAAGAGTACCCGACCTCTATGGCAGAAAGCAGAAAGAAGGAAATGAGAGATGCTTCCAGACAGAGAAAAGTAAAAGGATAAGCAAGAGAAAGTGAAACCCTTCATGTCCTAGGGAGGAAAGGAAGGCAGAGAAAGGAACAGAACTTGTCTTGGATAGTACCCTACTAGGTAGAATCTCAGTTCCTATTATGTTCAAGCCAAAGGCCTCAGTACTCTACCTATATAGATCGGCATCGGGAAAGCCCTCTGAAGGCACTAGACTTCCAACTTAGAGGGATCGGGTACTTCATATCTATAGTTCTAGGTTCTGAAGAGAAAAGAAAATTACTTTAACCTCACCCTCTCTTCTCGGGAAAGCAGGGACCAGACCACTATGACTGGCCAGTGAAGAAGGAATCTCTCAAGTTCGAATGCCCACTATATATAAGTACCAGTCTGCTATTCAAATCCCAGGAAGGATCAGATGTGAACACAGGCTTCCTTCACTGAGAAGATTAAATGAAGGAGGCTTACTAAGCCCATTGCCAATCCTGTTAGGAATCGATTGAATTACAAAGTCTTATATGGAAGAAGAACAAACTAGGGTTATTTTCACTAAGCCGAATCTTTGGACATTCCATTACTTTCACCGCCTCAAGGTCTTGAAGAAAGAACTCCGAGTGAAAAAAATCCCTATTAGCTGGTAGGCTAAGTCAGCCCTTTCTTATCTGACTCTTGAAGAAAGACAGAAGGGAGAGTGAAGCAAGATGAGCCAGTACTCTTTCTATATATTGTAGGGAATATAATGGATTTTTCAAGAATCGGCATAACCACTATTGGAGGAACGGTAGATGGGATCTCCCACACCCGGGGCGAAACTATATAGGGTCAAGTAACTATCTTTTTTAGTTCCATAAATAGGTCCCTTTAAGAATAATTTTTGGAGGCAGCATTAGATTCATTAGAGTAGGGAGGGTCTTAGAGACTCGTAACTCTGTTCACGACATGCTTATACGCACTTTGATTTACTGAGGGTTCGCTTTCTCTTGGTGCCCATGGTGTGACCATGTTTTCGGTGGGGAGAGATAGAGATGAGGAGGGGAATAATTCCTTTCCTTTTCAGCTCTCTAGCTTGAAGAAGCATGATCAGCAGTACGGGGTGACTTTATGGATGCTACTAAATGAATTCATGAAATAAGGGCCTACTTTTTTATAGTTGGCTTCACAAGCTGGACAAGTTCCTTCTATAGTCTGATTGACTTCCCGAGCCCGAGCTTTCAGTTCTGGTGTCCCTTGTTCTGCTCCTCCTATCCTTTTAAGTCGATCTATTCCCCCCTTAAGGTCGAGCTATTACATTCTGCTTTCAGTTCTGGCTATTACTGGCTTCATAAACTGGCTTTCTCTTCATGAGCTTACAGTTCTGGTTCCCTGCCTAGGAGGTTCAGGTTGAGGTTCAGTTAAGGTGAAGTTCTTATGCTTTCCCCTTCTCGTTCCCTTCTTTCTGTCTTGCTTGGGGGGAGATAGTAACAGCTAGTGAGGGATTTACCTTAAAGTCTGATTCTGGATTTCTAGTGGGATTCAAAAGCTGGAAGTTATGGTACTGGTACTGGTTCAGGTATAGGTTCTGGTACGGGATAAGGGCGGGCTTTTATCAATTTGTAAGATTGGAATCTGCATGTGTCATGAAACCCCGTCAGCTTCACAAGTCATATGCCCTTCACTAGCTTTCAGTTCTGGTTCTGGTACTGGTTCAGGTGCGGGTAGGCATGTTTTTGGGAATTTACTTCATGTCAGATTCAACAGATTGGATTGCCTTCATAAACTAGTCTGGCTTACTGGTCTGATTCTAGCTCCTGCTAGCTTCCTTCCCTTCCTTTCCTTGATATCTCCCTTCTTTCTAGCTTGCCTTAAAGACCTTCCTTAACTTACTTGATTGCCTTTCCCAGATCAGAGTGAAGGTTCATCTTGAGGTGCAGTTTCTGGTGTAGTTTGTCTTTCCTAACTCTTGAGGTTCAGAACCGGCTTCACAACACAAGTACGATGATGGACAAACTTAGAAAGCTTGAGGGTTCCGCTTGAGGTGGTTGAAGTTCTGTTCTTTCCTAGTTTATTTCTGTTCCGAATTCATTCCAACCCGAGCATACCCGCTTTCAGTGCTACCTTTGACCCCAGACTATTCCGAGAAGAATCTTGTCGCCTCATTACGAGGGATCGAGGGGGTGCAGCTACCACTAAAATACCGGTTTTTGCAACAGTTGCGTTCTTCTATCTTCTCCAAGTTTCACACTTGGTTTCATAGTTCGAAAAGAATCCAGTTGAAAGTAGAATGTATTTCTTATGCTTTTCCAATTCTTATTTGCTTATTCTTATCTCTTTTAGGTTTTCCAATAATAGCCTTTGTGGCTGGAGAAGAGGAGAATGAGAATCGGGAGGTTCAGCCTTATGCTGAAGAATCGGTATCCTCTTCCCCTTCGCTACCGGCTCCTTCTCCATTCAAGGCATGGGGTTGGGCATCTGACCTTATGGATGCTGTGGAGCCATTCTTAAGGCATTTATATTAAAAAAAAGTATATTGTAATCGTAAAGGGACTCTATCTTCTGAGCAAGTAACTAGCCGCAAAGATTTCTTTTATCTACGAGCGCCTACATAGTATCTGGCCTGTCACTCCTAAATTTCATTGCCTCGAGGCAGGAGCTACCTTTAGAGTGGAATAATCTTTCTTCCTTCTTTTCTTCGACCTAGCAGAGCGGATTCCCTCACTTGCACTATTTCTAACTTCTCTCGTCTTAGTTCACTCTTCCTTCTTCTCTTTCCACTAATGGTAGGCCTTGCCCTTTGCTTACTCTATTTAATAGAATGGCGCTTATGCCTATTCATCAAACAAAGACAATCACGCCCATCTCTTCAGAAAGAAAATCCCTGATACAACACAGAAAGCCCAGAGAGAGTGCGCTTGTACAACACTGTCTTCGATGCTTTGAATAGCGTAGTCAAGTAGCCAGTCACTAGGAGTAGTAGGGCTATCGCTTAATCTTTCCCAGTTCCTAGCTCTAAGACTAGGGTAGGGGAGGAAGAAGCAAGAGGTGTTTCTTCCTAGGTAGAAAAGTCAGGCATACTACAACTCCTACTACTACTAGAAAGGTAGAAAGGAATAAAGCAAGGTAATCAGGAAAGGAAGAACGTAAGAAAGTCAGTCAAGCAGAAAAAGAATAAATAATAAGTAAAGGAAGAAAGACACTTCATACCTTTTAAGCTCCTCTAGGTCCCACTAGAATGAAATGAGTGCTTCTACCCCTCCGTTCCGTATGACCAATAGTTGACCAAATGGAGGGGTTTTCACATCTACTTTTTATCTTTTAAATAGGTTGGTTGAGCTCATTCTACTTTTTATCTTTCACATTTTTGCATCGATGCAATCTATCAACTTGGCCCATTTTATTATGGCATCACGTTAGATATGAGAAGAAATAAGCTTGTGGGTCTCACGATGGGAGCCACGATCAGCAATAAGGAAAGCCACGGCAGATCTCAGCAGGCTGCTATAGAGGCCTCACGAGTTGATCAGAGAGGATCTGCACAGGCTTGTAGACTCGTGACACAACACGACTGAACTCGTTGGTTCACGAAAAAACAGAAGTTCACCTGAGCCTGCGATAGCAAGAGGAACCATAGACAAAAGAGAATAGAAAGGAGTTAATGAACAGCAGCCTTTGGGAGAAGACTTACGGAAGAAGATCCTCACGGTAGATGTCCCAGTGACGTCAACTCAAGGTACATTCGAGGGGGCCTTCACGCTACACCCTAAAACTCACTTTAGTTTCTCTTGCTTGCCACAATCCTTTGTATGATAAAGTAACACCAACCAATACTAGTAGAGCAGGGACTAATTCCTCGCTTGAAACTACTTGCTTACTTGAAGGATTGTTTCTCCCTCCACTACACTTTCTTATATTGGACTCCTTTCTATCTATTTCAAATCCTCTGTTTGTTTTGTTTGTATTGTTGAAACGCCCCGTGTCCTTCTTCTTAAGTGAGGTTTCTTCCTTATTACTTGTAAGAACCAATTCCTATTCTTGTTTTTGAATACTCTACCTACTATTATTTTATTTTAAGACTGCTCTAAAATCTTGCTTGTTTGTGTTGAAATAAAAGTGAGTAATCTACTCTACCTATTCCTATGCTTTGGAACTGGCTGCGGACTACTGGTTGGCAGGGTTGTCTCTATCAAGGTTGGGAATTATACTATGAAATTGTGTCCTTTCCCACCTAACAACAGGGTAAGAAAGCAAATAAAAACCCTAACACTGATGAGCTTGATCTAATGAAACTACTAACACTCAGACTAGGGACAGGGACTCAGACCCGGTTGCCTAGAAGAAAGAGATTCAATTCTATTTAGTTAGTCGGGTCTTAACAAGGAGTTAATGGGTGCACTAAAATATACTGCCCCATGTCCTAATATAAAAATTTTACAATTCTCGTTCTATTTACTCAATGGTTCGGGCACAAAGGGAAGGATGTTTTCATATCCTAAACACCTATCGATTCTGTTAGTGAGTGAGTAATCACCCAGTCTATCCTTATAGAGTTCAGTTTAGTGCTTATTAGTGGTTGGGGTGGAACCTTGCAACATAAGAGTTTATTGTTCCTATGATTTTAGTAGACTAATACTCAGACTAATGAAGTTATTAGCACTGCAAGGGTAGGAATATTCATAGTCAACTATTGTAATACTAAGAAGACTTTTACTCTCTAATATACTGTAAGAAAAAACCTTAAAGCAAAGTACCCTTGCAACTAAGAAAGTTAGTAAAGTTATTGACTATGATTAGTACATAGATGTTACACAAGACCTTTGTTTGTGCTACCAAGGTGGCACAGGACATGCATTCTCCTTATGCGGATACCCCTATTAGATTAGTCAAGCTTGGCAGCCCCTACCAAACTTTTTGAAAAAATGAAAGCAGGAGACCTAGAAGAGCTTAAGTCTACCACGGGATATTGGTTGACACGTGGGAGAGGAGATTTGCTGGCACGCGGAGTATAGCTACTACTACACGAGTCCCACACACCACTCCACAGCTCTAGGCTTTAAATTCAAGCTTCATCATCTACAAGACAATCAAAATCAACAGTTGCTACGAGATTGAATCAGCTTCAGGATTTCAAGCAAAATAAGCATCTACCAACGGGAAGACTTTCATTTAAAGGGTAAAATCCCATTGTTATACTTGGTCTAGAGGTGCTATTTACGCCCAACCTTTCACTCTACAAAACCCAACTCATAGTAATAGGCAGGACAAGAGATGACTATGTTAATGCGAGTTAGGCTCCTCGATTTCATTCTCAATTGAGAAAACGCATTCCTACCCACTATCCCAAACAAAGGAAGGGGAAGGGAGGGGTATAGGTCTGGAGCTACTGCATATGCGACTAGGTCACCCGGTTGTATGGGGAGAATTCCTCCCGATGAGACAATCTCAAAGGAAAAGAAGAAAGAGTCTTCAGGCTCGCAATGAGGCCTCTTCCTGCCTATGCTGCCTTCCTATTAGGATATGGTATGCCGAGAGGTGCTAGTTTCTTGCTACTTCTGCACATGGTACAACCAGATTGCCTCTATTGTTCACCTCAAGAGCGTAGATCATCCCTCTGAGAGTCAAAGTATCAAACTGGTTGGTGGAATGCGGGCAATGTATCTTTCCATCCAATAGAAAAAGCAGGCTCACTCATCTGTTGGCTTTCTTTATGGGGAATTTCCTTTTATAAGATCATAGAGGGAATACCGGGAGGGTAACTACCTTAGTGGGTCACTCAAGTGGTTGGTTGGCTGCTCAATTTGGTCTTTCATGTGGAGCAATGAACTCTGTCTTAGCGGGTGCTCTTGTCCAATCCCGAATCCTATGCTTGCTGAATGTAGTTCTGAAAGGCGGGTTCAAGGCCGGAAGTTGGCTCTACCGACCAATAGGCAGAGGTAGAACGTGCCTAAGGATGCAACTTCAGACAAGCGTGCTTCTGGGTTGGAGTTGTTGGCTGACCCGGACTCCATTCCATCTCTATGCCTAAAATTCATGTTGAGGGAGAAGGAAATGCTTGCTTTGAACGACCTCTTCGTAAAGTAAGTTTCCGTAGTGGAAGTCTGCCTCTCGGATCAGAGTGGGGTTGGCTATTTTGTAGTCTGATCCCCCCCCCCCCTTCTGTCAGTAATAAGGTTGTGCCAAATCCTCTTTCAAGGTTAGCTAGGACTGGTTGGACCAATTGCTTGCTTCTGTCTCAAATATCACTTGATTGAACTTACCACCACTCACTCTGGAATTATGGAAGCACCCCCGGGAGATACAGGGAGGGACGGTGAAAGAACCTGTATGGGAAAAAACCTTTAGGAGGGAATTCTAAAGTGGGGGGGGGGGATGGGAAAGCATCATCGCACCTTAAAGTGTAACCCTTTTGGGGAAATAAATAAGTATGGGAGACTCATTTGCAGGTGAGAAATATTAATTCAGCATTGTTACTAGGGAATTTGTCTCAGCAGAAAGAGCAGCAGACGATCTTGCAGACGATGTTGAAGACTACTTCACCAGCTCATCTATCCGGGAATTCAGGCAGCAAAGCAGCACCTACGAAGTCAATTAGTGGGGAAGCAGAGCAGAAGATATGATATTAGTGAGTGAGGCACTTTGAGCTCTAGCCCACCCCTTACCGAAATACCATACCGGATTGAATGGAGCCAATATAAGGCCCCGTCTCAAATAGGACAGTTCAAACAGTTGCTTCAAGTCGTAACTAGGATGTTCCCAATGTGGGTAACAGTTCAAGAGATCTAATCTCATTCATAGCTGCCTGCAATTCATAGAGTAGTCTAGTAGTAGGCACTTCTAGGCCCCTTCCCCTTTACCACACGTCAGACACTCACTCTTTGACTAAGGCTTGATAAACAGGGTCCCCACTATGCTGGTAGACAATGATAGGGAATTCTAAATCTGCAGCAGGTAATAAAAATTCTTGGTCGATTTGAGGAGCTACTGATGTCACAGTAGAGTAGGTCGATCCAGTTTCATCTCTGGAGGAACTTTTTTCTTTACTGGACTCTACGTGCCAACGATTATCATTGCTACTTCTGGGAAATCTTCTTCGTTCTTCAATTACGAGCGGAGCCTGGCACTAGTAGGTTCGATGGGGTACCATGGAGCGAATGCTCTCTGTGGGGTGCTGATTACATCCTTGGATGGGTTCCAAAGCTTCTGACCAATGAGGTCTTGAATCTTATGCTTAAGGTCGTAGAAGTCAGAAGTCTAATGGCCTACTCCTCCCATGTGATATTCATGCCTGGTATTAGGATTATGATTCCTGGGAGGTGGATTTGATACTGGTCTGGGAGGTATGGGTGTGACCAACTTGGCTTCCAGCAGCTGCGGAAGCAACTGTGATAATGATACAGGAAGAACGCGGAATTGGGAGATTAAGACCTTTATTAGGATATGAATAGATTATATGCCATTACCCTATCACCCCCACTGGGGGAAGAACTAACTCGATAAGATCAAGATTAATTGAATCCCGGTGTAATTAGTATGTATGACTCTATCCTCCCGCGATGTACGCATTGTAGGCAGTCATCATAAATATCAGCATCTTGTAAATCCACTACTGATTCAATCCATCCAATGACCATGGACAGATCGTCTAATGAGATAACCCTGAAGGAAATACTGACTTGTCTTCATATGAATGAGAGGTTCATTGGTGCAGCTCTTGCAAATTTCACAAGAGCATTGATGGATTTGTTCCCTCCATCATCCGTGCTGGAAATTTTATTCTGACTCGGTGACAGTAGTTGATGTCAAGCTCTCTTCGTCACTTCCCATACTATCTGAGTACTATGATTTATTGTAATCTGATGACAATTCACATGCTTGCTGCACATTTCCACTATCATTCCCAGCGGCTAGTTTCCTGATTCTTCTCTCTTTCCCGAGGGGTGGTAGGAGTGAGAAAGCTTCTCCGTCCCTTATCTTAATTCCCATGTCACCCTATCTTGTTGTAGCAGAAGATGATTCCGGCTTCTGGTCAGAGGGCCTCTGAAAAGGATAGGGATGGATGATTCCTAGAACTTCAAGGTAGCTTTTCAGTTTGACTCGGTCTTCCTTAGATTGGATTCCGTTCCGTCAGGCTTGTCGAGATCACTATCGATCTCAATTGGTCTATTTATTCCGATGGCGTGGAACTTTAACAGCCTTCAGCTGAGAGAACGGTTGTTCATAACATGTGGGATGGTCAACCAACCTAATAACATGGGTTGAGAACGGGAATTCACTCTATGAGATCCAATCTCCAAAACCTCAGTAGCTCAGTGGTAGAGAGGCGACGTGTCCTTTGGATGGTCAACTAAACAAGACAAATGGCCTTAAGGCTGATTGACTTTCTTTCTTCTCACTCAGGTCTCAGAAAGGACAGCTCAAGTAGATTGTATTTCTTCCTTTGATCTTGTACTCTTTCTGACTGATATTTGTATTTGTCTTTCTCCTAAGGGAATTGAAAGACTCTCCCGTCCTGCTATGACTCAAAGGACTCATCTTAAAACAAACAAAAAGGTAGAGGATCCGTATAATATAGGTAGTAGCCCAATTGAGATTCAATGTGGGAAGGACTATGCTTCATCACCAGCGCACATGAGAAAAGGCAAGGCCAAGGAGAGCGGACTATATAGAATAAAGTACTGAAGTTTCTTTGTGCCAGGCAAGGGAAAGGATAGTATAAAAGTCAATAACTAGTTCTAACTATAACTAGAGATATATAGAATAGAAAAGGCCAGAGACTTTATATGCTAGAATACCGAACTTCTCATTCCCTGCTCATTTTTCTTAGATAGTCCGTATTTAAAAATGAATGTAGTAAAGATGCCAGTGCTTACCCTTCCTTCCCCGTTCACCCTTAGATGCATCACCTTATATCTTCCTTAGCACGTCTTTTTCTTCAAGGATTTGCTTGGTCTATCAATGTAGACTACTTGGAGCCTAAGTAAGTAGGAGATAACCCCTTTCTTTGTCTGAGTTTGAGTACATAGTTATTTTCCTTGTTTGCTAAACAAGAATGCTAGCAAGATAGGAAATTTTTGAATCCAGGGAAAATCTATTCATCCTCTTTCTGTCGGACTCACCTCCTCCTTCTGAATTTCCTACCTTTGTCATCTTCTTACGCTTTGAGTGAGTCAATGAGATTAAGCGAACTAGGTCAGTCGTTCAATCTTTGCATCTGGGGTATAGAGAGAATTGGAAAGGAAGAAAGGCCGGTGGTAGAAATCTCTCCAAAGGGTCCTATTCGATAATGTCTATCCTATCTAGCGGACCTCCTGCTAAGCCAAGCCATAGTGAGACATAGGAATATCTGGATGTGTACATATAGCTTTCATTGATTCTCACCAGTTATATTTATCATGGCGAAAGGAAATGTTGGAGATGCTTAGGAAAATCTAGTTTAGGCCTTTTCAGGGAAGCGGCGAGAGGAGCAGTAGCACAAGCGAACCAGTAATGCCACGGGGTTGAGAGTTCTTAGATGAAGCCTATGTGAAACCCACTGGGAAAAAGAATAGAACTGACCAGAGTTTCCTGGTGGGGAGGTCTTCAACGGCATAACCTTTCCTTAAGCTTCACTGACTGCTTTATATGAAAGAATGCCGGAAAAGGTCAAGTTTTCCTCAAAAAGACAGATTTAGAGCTAAAGGAAAGAGAAACTTTTGCTCCTAACTAATAAAGGGTTGTTGCTGACTAAACCTCTTAGCTCGATGAGCTGTCAAACCCCTCTTGTATCCGTTCCTCATTCTTGATCTTGTAACTTTCTCATTGAATCCTCCAAAAGGAGAAAAATCAGTTGCGGATCTACCGTTGGGACAGATTGCAGGGGTTTTTCCCTTAGTTCTCTCAACTCGTTACAAGATTTCTTCCTCTATTGATATTGAGGATATCTGGGAAAAATAAAGGAATTATGCAACCTTCATACTGGTTTTCCCTTAGCGCAAGCACTAAGTAAGTAAACTACCTTAAAAAAGAGGTCTTTTGTAATAGAACAAGTACTCTTATAATAGCCACTATTCAAAGAGTACTGACTTATTCAAGAACTCCACTTCTATAACACCAACTGCAAATACCATACCTTCATGTACAACTTTCTTCTTGAACAACTCTTTCCTCGGTAAGAAGCTTTCTTATCCCGAACTATATGGCGTAGTGTATTCACTTAGACTCAATTGAAACTAAGATTTTGTGGGCCCTTACAGGCTTTCTTTCTAATGAAAGGGCCTAAGACTTAGGGGTGTGCATGGGTCACATCACATCAGTTTAGTTTGGTCCTAGCTTATCATTAGGGTACTAAAATAAAAGGCTTGAAAGCCAGGCTAGCCAAATGAAAAGGCTTCTATAACAAGGGCATTACGGGATTGAGAGTAAGTGGTACGATAAGATCTGCAAGAAGGCCCTGAGCTACATATCTATCGCGGATAAACATCACTGGAATGGAGCAGAGTCACTCTACTTAGAAGAAGATGGGATTGAGATCTACTTTTTATTCTTAATATGAGAGGAGGGTCACAGGCTGATAGGTGGAAGTATTCAAGATAACTATAGAGCGGAATGCTTGGAGCGAGCCGAGCACTTTCCTTTTAGCCATGTAACTTGGCCTGGTCTATTAGTCCTTGTTCTCTTTTAATTATCCGCATTGGAGCTAGAAATGGATACTTTTAGGACTTGTACCGATCCGTATTTAGCCAGCTCTTTAGCTTTGCTTGGGTCTATTGGTCTAGTTCTGTGAAATGTCCTTCGTTTGTTGACCGGTCAAGGGCAGAACTTTGGGTTAGAGCTTGAGGGTGATATCCAATGAATGAAGGGAACTGATTCCACCAATACCCTTTCATATTGAGGGCGACTCTATGCCTTCCCATCTTGCTTTCTTGGCCCGGACAATTTCTCTTTACTTGGCTCAGTCTCTTCGAACCTCTACCTAGAGCATGTTCGAATCTTGTTGAATTGGTCTACCCCATTACCTTATTGTTTAGTTAGAACCAGAATCCCTATACCTAAAGCTACTGATTCAGATTCTGTTATGAAACCTGAGCCTTCTGAAGAGTCCATATCCCTTTAGCCGGTGGAGCTTGTTCTAACCTCTTCTTTCGCTTACTGCTTTAGGAATATCAAGATGAGTCCACTACTAGAGAAAGAGCCCTTGTATTTTGGTGCCTAGTCTTCAATTTCTTCTTCAATTTCAATTGTATCTGACTCCAATGCTTTCTTTCACTCCAATTCCACCTCGTTCCTATCTTATTTTGACAATTCTAGAATATCCTCTGCGCCGTGCCCTGGATATTCCATTTCCGCCTAACCTGAATCTCTTGACTGAGTTGAATTCTTTCCTAACTTGACTTTCTTGTGACAAAAGAATTTTTGAGGCTCCATCTTAGTTAGTAAATCTAATCCCCAAATCCCAAGAAAGACTCCTTTCCAGCTACTCTGGTTCAGTCTTTCCTATCCTTGGCGTCGAGTAAGTACCGGAATCACTCCTATAAAATCGATAGGTTTCTGAACTCCCTAACTTCGAAGTCAAGTCAATCTCTAACCCTACCTTCTTTCTTTCCCAGAAGAACTGTCTTTCTTTTCAACTGAGCTGCATTTCCAATCGGTCTCATACCCAAGTGTATATCCCTTATTTGTTTTCCTAACACTCTTGATATTGAAACCAGAGAATAAGCTTACTGCTCTAAGTCGATCTATTCACTATTAGAAGAGTATCGTTCCCTCCAAACCTTCCTAGTCGAGCTTCCACCGCCACTCAAGAAAGAGATGGGAGCACATCTGTAACTCAACGAAATGACTTATGGGCACTCATCTCATGGATACCACTATATAGAAGAGTACCGTCTTGAGCCAAAGTTGGGGATTTTGCAGCATCTAGTTCAGTATCAGATAGAGCAGATAGTTGAGTCCCTTGGAAAAGAAGGTTGACTTCTCTGTCACTTCCGTACTTCTGTAACTTCTCTTTATCTTATGAATTGAATTGTTTAGAAAGTATTTACCTGGAATTGGCTAGAATAGAGGGATGAGTCTCCCTCCAACATTGACTTCTTAGTCGAGTAGTTATCTTTCTCCTTAGCTTCGGTTTTCTCGAAACTAGCTTCTCTTTATGATATGTCACCTCAACCCCCAATCTAAGAGCATCTGAGAACATCTCTGGAATTGTTGAGGGAAACTCAGATAACCGGAATGATTGGCCTTCACGCTGACAACAGATCTTTCAGAAGATGTAGTAGCGTCAGCTGACGCAGATTGAATAAGAACTTGTCCTGCTACTGGGTCAACTCCAAACCAACCCTCCTCCAATGACCACACCTTTATCTCATTTTCTATACCCCCCCCTCCTCATCCTCAATCTGGTGGTCCCTCTCCTATCACTCAAGGAGTTGCTTCTTTTTCTCTTTTTCTTGTTCTCAACCTCAAAACCTTTTTAGGTTGGTAGAAGGCATTAGTCATCTAAGTCGGGCTACTCATCAATGTGTACTGTGCTCCCTCTTTCACTTCCGAGCATCTTTCTGAACATCTAGTCAGGCCTAGTACCGAAGTCGAGTGCTACCACTGAGCTTTGAATGGGTCTCCCCCTTTCGATGAGCCACAATCTGACATTGAATTCTTGAGCCATTGCTCGGACAATGAAAGACCATGTCTTTTCTCTTTTGAAGACCTGTGCGCTTTCCCTTTTGCGGGCCTATAATCACGAGTGAATCCTTTGTGCCCAGAAACTATTACTTCACTTGATCGGCAACCCTTGGATTCCTAGTGAAAACTACACCTTCATCTCGATCAAAGGTGGGATCCTTGAAGATTCTTATTCCCCTTTCGGGGGGTCCCCGTTGATAGATAGGGGCAATCTCAAGGTAGACAGGACAAAGAATACTCTACGACAGCTCTTATTTTCGTCCGATTGAACCACCTGAAAACATCACTTGGCTATGGTGACTCTCTGACTGGATTTTTCTTTCTCACTCATTGATCAAGGGAAGATCATCCATCGGGCACTTGAGCTTGAGATAAAGAACATATAGGTACAGAGGTAGGGGGTCTGGGTCCGTCTCAGTGCAGTAGGGGAGTCCATTGTGTTGTGATAATATTTAGAAATGCATTTGATCAAGAGGAAAGGATTGAACAACTGATCGACCAGGGAGAAAGCTACCTTTAAAATGTCCCTTCCAAAAATTAGAATTTTCAGTCTAATCAGATAGGAAAGTAAAGCTCATGTAGAATCTTCAGTCACAGGTGGGGAAGCAAGAGAGAGAGAAGGTTCGACCTTTTCATTCCCTCGAAAAACTCCCATGTTGATGGAGATCCATCCGTTGGGGCATCATACCCCACCCACACCCAAATCAATGCTCGGCTATCTTGTTTCTGATGGATGATACTTTCCAAAAAGAAGAGGAAGATGACGGGAGTGCGAAACTCAACCACTGAAATTGGTACACGAAGGCTCGGTTCGCCTCTAAAAATCTTAAAAAACATGAAATGTGGGATCAAGAGAAAGCAAAGGGAGATATAGGAGAACCGTGGGTTGAGGACAAAGGGCATGATCAAACCTTCTTTTTGGATTAGTACTTTGCTTTGGTACCAGGCTCAAAAGTCTGACAAATGAAGTGAAATCTACATTGACTGTATCAACGATTCCATAAAAGGAGAGTAAAGCGACCTTAAGAAGTCCATTTCCTCCATCCATAGTCATAGACGAAGAAAGAAGAAGCATAGGAGGGGATTGAACGAGGGATGCATCTTCTTAGCTCTCAAGCGAGGTGTTGTGAAGAATCCTGTTTTTGTATTGAATCAAATACGGAAAGGTCATGGGGGTAGAACCCATAGGCACCAGACTGAGGTATTAAATGAAGGAAGAGTTTCACTCTATTTGGGATCAAGCTTAGATAGAAGATTCCAATGAGTCCACTAGTCCATCAATGGAAATTCGATAGAAATCTCAAGCTGAAAAAGTCACAATCCATTGAATAAGATCGGATCAAGGTAAGAGCTCAAAAAAGAAAGAAAAGAAGCCTAAAACTTCTAATAGATAGAGTTGGAGTACGTTGTGAGAGTCAAGATCAAGGTTGATTGATGATTTTAGTGGACAGAACAATCGATGTGAGGCCTAGGTCAAGGCAGGAAGTGAAAGTGTGACTTCCCCCATAGTTGGGAATATCTTATCAATCATATAAGAGTATCCCTAAACTAAGAAAAGGGATTAGCCTCAAAACATGAAACCTTTATGGGAGGAAGAATTGCAAGAGCCTCCCCGATCAAGATCTGGTGTCGAACAAGCAAGTTTTCAAGTCTTTAAGTCCCTTGTATCTAGTGAATGCGGTTGCAGGTCTAGCGCCATCCCCGAATCCTTTCATTTAGGTTGACTTTGCTTCTTCTTAGTCTTCCGTCTAGTAGTGGAAGGGAATCAATCCTCATATAATAGGGAAGTCGGTCTTTCTTTTTTCCTTCAGGTGGAGAAATGCCTATCATAATTGCTGTTGCAGGAGCTATGTCAAAGTGAATCTTGTAGTGAGGGTCTTTCAGGTATAGCAGCATTACAGTTGTGTTTTTGTCTGCTTCTAAGGTTCAATGCTTTCTCTTTTCACAAGTAGTAAGCACGGGAGAAGCTCTCTCTTCCTCTATCCCTTACACCCGGCTGTAAGAACCTACTGGAAAAACTCTTTCTTTCAGACCGCTTTAACAGCTCGGCAAGGAAAATAATAGGAAGGATAGCTACTACATTGCGAAGGTGGGAGAGCTTTCATCTGACCTCCTTTCTTTCATCGATTATTCACCTAGAAAGATCAGATGAAGAGCTTATTATTGCCTGATTTAAGGTCCCACATTGGCTCTCCAATCGGATATCTCAAAGCATGAACTTTATCTAGCATAAAGTCTGACTCAAGCCCTTCTTCAGCCTTATCCTAAGGGGATAATTGCTAAAGGGTGAAGTCAACGCCTTTCCTTTGAAGGCTAGGAACTTCGAACCTACTACCTGGAACCTACTTCACTCGTGCCTAGGGAACATGCCCAGCTTAGCGATCAGTAGTGTTACCGGATGAGGTCATGAAGCGAAAGGCCAATTTCTAACATTATAGGGATCTGTGTGTGTCCCCTATAACTTTATGGTTCTTTTCTGTTTCCTCAAAGCCAATAAGTCAGTCTGTGCAGCCACTAGATCTTCTCCAAGAGCTTGAATTTCACTTCTAGCCTTTTCTTTGAAGTGGAAGGCCAAGGGTTTTTCATACATACCAAAGGGTATCCCCATCCCTTTCAAGTCAAGGGAATGAAGAAAAGAAGCGATAGCTACATCTGAACCGACCTCTCTTCCATCAACATCAAGCATAAGGACTGGAACTGTCTCGGCAAAGGAAAGAGGAGAAGCAAGCATGGACTAAGCCTGATATTTATATATGAGTTATTGCAGTAGATATTGCCCAATAGTCATGTAGAGCAACAAAAGGGAGTCTGAAGACTGAAGATAAGAATAGTCTTGCTAAGATGAATGTCGCTTGAATGAGTTTAAGAGGTGAAAGAGTTCAATCAAACTCTTCCTTTTCAGTTACATCTCCATTGATTATTTAAGTCAGACTAGCTCCCTAGATTCCTATATTCCCACTCGAGTGGGATCAGTTTGAGCATGATGAATCACTTCATTCCGACCTCTTGCCAATAAACTTTCCGGCCTCATATGATAATAGAGGATGAATAATAGCGAACATAATCATTTCTGGTTGACCAGAAAAAAGATACTTTCAAGAAAGGATGAGCACGACTGAAGTGTCTATACATAAAAATCTATTTACGGATCTATATGCTCCGATTCTAGAAGTTCCAGAACAGGCAGCTAGTATACCACCATAATGAAATTGCCTTTTCTTTTGGATAGGATTTATGTTGGCTTCGTCGGGGGGGCTCGCGTAGAACACTATGAATAGAGTACTGAAGCCGTTGGAATCGAAAAAGTTCCGTGGTTTCATAAAAGGAGTCAAAGTCAAAGTAGTGATTTACTAGTAAGGGAACCATTACTAATAGAGGCACTTCTTCACTTTATATGTTTTGGCCCCGCCCTATCAAGTAAAGTCAGCCTGCCGGCCCGTAAGGCCGATCTATGAGGGCAAGTAAATTCCATCTCTATCTCCCTCTACCCCAGAAAAAGTACTAAAAGAAATAAGGACAGCTCAGTTCTATCTATGAGGTAAAGATTCCTGATTAATCCCTAAATGAGTCATTAGTAAGGCAAGGGACATCTAGCGGTAGCCGACATATTCAAAAAGAGAAGGGAAGCTCGAAGAGGGGCATCCATCTATATTGATCGGGCTGAAGGAGATAGGGGCTATTTCCTTATTCTGGGTAGGGGAAAAGGAAGTCAAGTGCTACTTATTACAAAAGGCGAACCCAGGTAATGAGCTATTTATAGCGAAGGAGTGATCGATCCGCCCGAGAACACTATAAGGTGGGTCTACCAATCCAAGGGGGAGAACTCAGAACTCATTAGCTCAAAAATTCATTAGCTAGATAGGGGATAAATACCTTATGGAGGGGAAGCATTGGATATAAGTGACTCCTACCATACCTCCAAACTAAAGGAGGATTGTTCTGCCCTTATTGAATAGGAAGACGGATGTATAAGAACAGGTATGCCTATCCTATTCTCTGCTCCCGAAGACCCATGCAAATACTGTGTATGATATGGCCCTTATGCAGTAAAGAAAGCAACTCAGCCACGATTTTATCTATATCATCCTTTGGATTCCAGTATAGAGCTGATATAAGTCAGAACGGGAGGACCTGACAACAATTCAATGACATAGTCCTGTGGTGGCATTAAGTAGTTCACTGAATACAAATGGATATTTTTGTACTATCAGTGATTCTACGTCGGTTCAGGTGAAGTGCTTTCATCCCTTGTTACAACGAGTGTTCTAGTGAGAGTTGTCCCTTTTTCAAGAAAGAAAAAAAGCCCAATTGGAGTCTTAAGGTAAAGGTAAGCTCCTCCTGTTGAAAGCCCATCTAATCGAGTTGTAGTGCTAACTCCTGTTTCTAAAGAATTGAAAGAAAGAGTTGTATTTTCATCTCCTGGAGTTGCATAGCCAGTTGTTTGAATTTCTAATAAGCTAAAAAGATAATGATATTACATGCCTAATATACTTTTCTTGGTATAAATATTATATTAGAGTAGAATATTGGGGCTCTTGGTCCACTCTTGCCCTTTGTAGTGCTTCCGCAAGCCCTGTCATATCTTCTGTCATGCGTTCTACCTTCCCTGTGGAAGAATGTTCAGCTCCTGTGTTTCAATAGAAGTTGGAATTGGATCTCTTCTTTCTGCGAGCCATTTCTAGTCCTTTTTAAGCCTAGTAGAAAAATGAAAGATTACTTTGTCTTTTCTTTCACCTTAAATTGCTAATGCTTTCGAGCGAGTAAAATCTAAGTGGTTTGAAAGCCTTCCAATTGGAGTACTATCATTTATACTCTTAATACCGAGCATAAGAGCTAACAGGCCTACCATAGGGATAGCTTTTATAACAGTTATAAGGCTCTTCTTTCTGTGAGCCTGTTGGAGTCCTCTTTTTTTGTGGTCCAGACGACCTTTTAAACCTTTACTTTAAGCAGTCCCTGCCCCTTAATGAAGTAGGGGTTCTGAATTTGCAGTCCTAAGGCCTCTTTTTCCTTACAGTTGTGAGGCCAGACATAAGAGAATGACTTTTCCAGGAATTTCTGTGATAGGTCAGATATGGCGTGTATAATGCTAATATGGAATAAGGATTGTCATAGATGTAACGCTTCAATATGTGTAATAGGCTTTTAGTTAAGCACTCCCATTTTGCTAATCCTAGTGCTTCGTCCTTACAATGCTTCTCCTTTACCTAGGGTTGAAGTTCCACAATTTTAATAGCTTCTATCTTCTCGGATCTTTCCTTCCTTGCGCTTGGAGGTTCTGTTGCAGTTTCCAGCAATCTAGTTTCAGTTTTTTGAATTCCTCTCTTTTAAGTGCTAAGTCTTTCCATGTGCTTTTATAGGGGTAATAAACTCTCTCTAGTCGAGAAAACGATCCATCCAGTCGGGTGAGTTCCTTTTGCTGCAGTCCTAAGGCCAGCCATTGATCCAGTTGTGAGGTATTAAGACTCCTTCAAACCCTTTCCCATCTTAGTTTTGCGATTGACTTTGGATTCTTCCATGGTTGCCTCTCCCTCTCTATAGAGTAGAGTGATTTTATACCTCTTATGACTTTTTTAGAAATAAAATCACTTATGAAGAGGGATTGACTTTATTCCCTGTCCCAAGGGAAAGAGCCTAATCTAGTTCAGTTCCATCGCCTTCTAGTGTTTATGCCTATGATCTAGTTATAAAACTTGCTTCAATGCGAGGCTTTCCAGGATGATCTTCCAAGGACTTGAACAATAGGGAAGAGGTCTCTCGAGCCTGAATCTATTACAACCACAGTGGATTTTTCAGGGAAGATAGGGGCACATTACATTCATTAGAGTGAGTGCGCCAGTGAGTTCCTTATGAAGTGAAGGTAGGAGTCTTTTCCAACCATTGGAAGTTCTCCTTCAGACATTAGGATTTCTAGTTATCTTAATCGAGGTGTAGTATCTTTCGATGTCGTACCAGCCTCCCCAGATTCTATTCATTCAGCCGAACCAATTGCAGTACTCAGATCTGAGTGTATAGATCTCTCTCTGGGCCTATATAATAGCATATCTAGAAGTGATTTTATATCTTATGATGACATCTTTTATGGTATATCTGTTGGCTCTCTTGCTCTATAAAAATGAGCTGTAGGGAATGATTATTGATTTGGAATGCCCATCCCTTCCCCTGTGAGCACTTTCGACTTATCATATTTCAGATGTGATGTAGCCATTCGATCAAAGAAGGGCTGATAAGTTAGAATAACTAGTTTGGTTCTCGAGTTGAAAAAGGATCCTTCTCTTTTAGAGCTCGTTCTAGTTTCTTTTCCCTCTATTTTGGTCAAATAAGAAAGTGCTTCTGTGTTTAAGGCAAAAGAGAAAGATATATCAGCAGTTCCTATTGTAAGCTAAGCCCCTAACGATGGTAGTTGCAATGGAGGTTTTAGTTATCATGTTGTGAGCAATAAGTTGGAAAGCCTTTTTTTTTTGAAAAGAAGTATTAGGGTTCTAGGCATCTTTTCCAAGCTAGAAAACTCGTTACTTTACATCAGTCCCTGTTTCGGGTACGATTTATAGATAGTAGTCGTCACTGGCCATAGTTATTAGTCCCCTTTTCATATTCTTTATTCTTAACTGATTCTCTCTCATCCAACCATTCAATATGGTTTCCGTTGTTGTCGATAGAGCTTAGTAGTAGAAAGACTCTCTATTATTATTATGACTGACATTCCCTTCCTTAATGCATGAGACCTTGTTCTGACTTGAAGGTTAGATCAAGCTAGGATAGATATGCACTAGTTCCTAGTTGTTTTATAGGTCTTCCTAGATTTCTTGAAGGTGATAATCCTTTTTCTTGTAATCTACGACTAGCCTCATCTAGTGAGGATTGTAATAGGTAGGTATCATCCCTCTGACAGTCCTGCCTTCAAGTAGCTTCTTTATTCTATTGATTGATAGCGAGGTTTTTATCCCAAGCCTGTGCTCTTTCTTGCTACTTGACTGTAGGTTTAGATCAAGATAGGACAAAACGGAATGTATTATAGGGTTGTTCCTGTAATCCGCTAGGTGAGGATAGATATCAAAGAGTAGCAGAGTAGTTATCCTTCTTTATTTTCCCTTGCGATTGAACCATTCTCATTTCCTCTGTCCTTCTATCTAGAGAGATAGATGGGTCAAGTCCTGACTTTCTTCCTTCCTAAGGTCAGGTTTTTCTTACGTTATCTCATCTAATCAAGAAGCGCATCTTCAAGTGCCTCTTAAATGATTCTCCTAGTGATGTTCATATCATTCGATCGTCTTGTGTTACTATATCCTCATCCTCTATTGGACTCTTATGTCTTAGCTTCTTCTCTTAGTCCTATCGTCCCATCCTGTTGTTCACTTTCATTTAGAGGAATCTAGGTCGACTAATAACCAATTAGATCATCTGGCTGTTAAAGAGGGAAGGGATAGGAGGATTTCCTCTTCCTAAATAGGGATATCGCACTTCGTGTTGTCAGTTAGCTACTGCTGCTGGATTACTCAAGGTTGAGTCATCAATCACTTTACGAGGTGATCCTTTATATAGGTACGAGCGTAACCTGTAGGTTTAGAGCAACATTGAATTCGATCTAGACAGCTCTTGATAGTAGCTCCCCTTTCTAGGGTCTGAAGGAGATAGGAATGAATGAAACAAATAAGATCTATTGAGTGAGAGCTATAGAAGAGAAGGCCAGTCCAAAAGAGAATGTCTTAGCTGGGAGCGGGGATTGTTCTTGCAGTCGGATAGGGTGCAAGGGAACTTTCGAGATGTTTCACCCTTAGGGGCATCTTCCTTGTTGTTCCCTGTAGGGATAGAGCAAGGTTGTAGATCAATTCTATCGAGCTATCTCAAGACAGGTAGCTAGGTGCATGTAGCCTGGTCGTAGATCAGATTGAAGCAAGTGGATTTCTAGGCATACATTAGCGTTGGCACAGGTCTCTTAGATATTGATTGATGACAATTGCCCAATTCTAGCCTTTATTTTATCTTAATGTCGATAGATGTAATGAAAGGTCTGCTATTAAAAGGTCTGAAGTGGATGCTAAACCAATGAGCTCCCCAAGGTCCCAACTTCCCAAGTGAGTTTGCTTTGCCTTAACTTCCCTATGGAGGTGGTTTTTTCCAGGGAATAATCTGACTTAACTGGGCTCCCAGCTCTATAAGGACTTCTTCAACCCGTCCTACCATTCCAGATGAGAGTCAGTACTAGGTTTAATAATTCCTCTCCTCCTAGCTACCTCACTCCAGGGATCCTAGGATAGGGAAGGCAAACTAACAAACATAGAGGGCCCTTGATACCCTCACAAATGGACGATGACGAAAGGGTATTGAATCCCGGAGTAGCACCCTGTCGATCGATGACCTCAATACGGGAAGCCCGAACCCCCACCTTAAACGACTAGCTACCTACGTCAGTAGTCCTATGTGGTTCTGGGTTATAGATTACAGAATTCTCTATAAGCACACTCGGATCCCCTCCTCTCTCTGTGCTCTGTCACTCTGTTCACTTACGCCAATCTTCTTCTTTGGTTGTTTGTTCCTAGACCTTGCTTAGATCTAACCTCTTTTATGACTATGACTTGATTTTGAGATTCCATAACCTCTATCTTTTTCTACACGGAACTGGAAATAGAATCTCAATGGAGTCCCTCCCGATATGCTCCTATTATCAGATATCGACTAGCGAGCCTATTTCACACTCTCCCACACAGAGATTCCAATAATAGAAAAGAAAGAATAAGATGATCATCATTTAAAAAAGATCGTCTTCTAAAGATCATCTTATCATCTTTTATTCCTAGTTCTATCTTCCTTTAGTTCCTGTAAGCCAAGGTCAGTCCTATTTACTTGCCTGAAAGCGGATGAAGGATGAAGGAGGGTGATTTTTCCCTTGTCTAAGTCCAGTTAGAGTTTTCTGATATGGGTAGTTACTACATCCTGTAATTAGTCTCGATAAGAAGCTCTATAGTCCTCCTTATAAGCCCTTATATCTATCCCTCTCTTGCTATTAGCTCCTGTAGCTAAGCGACTAGGGCAGCTATTTCAGTTCCGAGGAAAGAGAGGTGAAATTTTCATATTGCGTATATATGTATGCGAAAAGAGATGCTCTCATGAGAATCAGTCCTATGCTTCTCTTCTCCTAGCGCAGCAAGCTCAGGAACCCAACCCCCTCTATCATCATATGAGGGGAAGAGCGATAAAGAAGATGTAAAGGTAGAAATATGGATACATAAAGCTAAAGATGAATTAGACTATGCGGAATTACCACTCACAATATATAACAAAGAAAGTAACAGGTATTCAGAACTTAGAATCAGACTATGCTGAGAAGACCTAGAACTGGAGGAAGCAGCAGAAAGGCTAATGAAAGAACTAGAACAACTATAACGAGAGGTAGAAATAGAAGGTTCTCAGGTACTCTATATATATAGTGATATATTATATCAGTAGCAGTCGGGTGAACTATATAGGAAGAGTACCCGTAGATCTTACCCTTTCTTTAGAAAGGGTCAGGACTATATAGAAAGAGTACCCGGATCTGACGCTTTATAAACCGAATAGGGTTTAGTAGCCGAGTTCTCATAGATCTGACCCTCCCTAAAGGGCTGATACTAAATATATAAGGTTTTAGAACCTTTTCTTATAGGTAGATATCGTCAGGTTAAGGAGAAATACTCCTATCCTAGTGAGTACCTGGGGTAGCATGCTTTGAATCAAGAATTTCCTTCTTCTCCCGCTGCGCACGACCGAATTTGTTTCCTTCACCAGCTTAGAAAGGTTCGGAATGATGAGAGACGGCGTCAGTACTCTACTCTAATAGTGCTACTACCTATATTATACCAACGACCTCATCTTTGAGACTATTCTTATATTACCTACCATAAAGGTCTACTTCTATTACCTACCATGACGAAAATGCTAGACTCGTGTTGATTGATCCTTTTATCGTATATGAAGAGATACATGGTCGGGTTGAGAACACATCAGGAAATCGTCGAAAAAACATCACCCGCTCGACCGTCCCCTTCAGTATTGTCCCAGCTACTCGACTTGTTTTTGGCACTAGCAAGAAACCGGGCCATAGGCAATCCTAGCAAGGGCAAGGGCATCTTCTGTATCATCTCTCAACGATCAACCCAACCACGATCGTTGTGTTTCCTACTGACCTCAAAGTCAGAAATGGTCCAAGGTCATGAACATGCCTCTCATTTAGCCAACAAAAAGCAGCTGGTCAGGATGCAGTAGCGAACAACAGGTAGCCGAATTGAGGTGTTCGGTTCCTTTAGCCATGGGGGGAGGATCGAATTAGCGGGGGATATGGAAACAACGGTCTATCGGGCGGAAAAAATTCTTGGAATTGTATGACTGGTCGTGCAGGACGTTGTCGTGGTTGTCGATTGAAATGCACACCTATGATTGGTGCTGCGATGCTATCGATATCATTTGGCTAGGGTGATACCACCTGCTGACTGAACTAGGATACACCTGCCCTAGGAAGAACCTCACCCTTGGTACTAGTCTACAAGCACTAGCCAAGTCGTAGCTCCAAAACAAAGTATTGAGACCTGAGTCTTGAGACCTCAGACACCTAAAGACTCAGGTCTCAAGACTCAGGTCTCAATACTTTGGTCATCAAGGACCTCAGAACCTCAATACTTTGGATGATGCAACGGTGTGAACGGGAACAGGAAAGAAGCAACGATTCATATGCGGTTGAATGCAATACGTGCAGGCGATTTAGTGTTCAGAGATGGAAAAATGCTATATACTAGAAAGGTGAATCCATAAAGGTAATACCATTGAGTTTTCCTTGTCCTCTCATTCACTCTGTTCACTTCGGTCCTCGCTTTCCGGATAGATCAGGTGAAAGAGATGCAACTCGTTCCGTTGCTTGCCCTTTGTGTTCTAGAGTCAGTCCCCGATCGTTGTTCCACTTTCTCACTCCTCTATCCCCTATATCTCCTCCGTTTCAGATTCGTTTGAGCCACCTGTGAAGAAAGAGATGCTTTCCTGCAGTTGCAGCAGGCAGCTAAGCAGTCGAAAGACTCACCCTCGATAGCAATGTGTGAAGCATGCATACATACCGAGCCGCATATGCCCATGCCATCCTAGGCATTCCTCTTCTTTAAGATGGTGGTTGATTGGGGGTACAGTTTCATGGATCGCTTGTCAAAAATGGACATATGGACACTATGACTACTACGCGTCGGGCTGGGGTTGATGGAAGGTATGGCATGGATGGTTTCAAAAGTCCAATCTCGGTATAATATAGTCAGACCACTATAGGCACCAAAAAAGGTGCCTATAGTGGTTCCTATAGTGGTCCGCCTATAGACTATATAGAAGAGTACCTGGCTAGATTATACACTATCTAGATTATATACCGAGTGGTGCAGTTGGCATTGCAGTTGTTGGGGGGCAGATGACAATGATGATACCTCGAATCACCAAGGTGTTTGGAAAATCAATGGGCACCATTTCAATGACAATAGAGCGACGGAAGCGGGTTGGAGGAATTGGCTAGACTCCTCAGGCTCATGACCTGAACGACTGCAGGTTTGAATCCTATACTCGCAAAGGAGATTGTGCGAGATCGGAAATGCTAGGATTGGCACCACCACGATCCGAATGGGGTTGATGGGGTTCAAGATGGTGACCTAGTTGATACCATTGGGGAAGTGTAACTATTAGAGTAGAGTACTAAGGCACCCCTACTACTCTTATTTATTGGGTGGTATTGGCTTTTGACACCGATATAGGATGATACCTAGGTCAATCGGTCACGTACTATATGGATGGCATGGAGTTGCTGGGGTTGGAATAGAGACCGATATAGGATGACACCACTAGAACTCTACTGGGGTCGGAGGGTCAGGAAGTAACTACGTACACCGCCGGTTGAGACCGGACATGCGATCCAGTACTCTAATCTAAACTATATAGGAAGAGTACCTGGGATCACTATATTATGAGAATACATGAGATGGCCAGTTCAGAGTTCCCGGGTACCGGTGAAGAGCAGCGGGAATGATTTGATTCAGAAGAAATGTTTTTTTGTTGTACGGAGATTGATGGAGTGAGCATGGTTTTCCAGATGGAATGGACTCAAGCCATGGTAAGACTTTGGGACAGGGTTGACTGGCAGCTACGACGATGGCTCAACGATTGGGCACCTATCGGCCGGTGGTGGTACCTCATGACATTCCAAAGAGACCAGGTGAGTGGTGTGCGTGCAACAGGTACTCTCTCTATATAGTTCAGAATTTTTGGATGGGGTTGAAATAATGGAATCGATGGTTCGTTGGAATGGAGATGGCCGTAGTGGTGGTTCATAGGCAGCTGGGAGAGCTGTATGCGGTTCAATACTACCAGTACAGTTTGGGGTTGGTTTTCCACCCTTATGAGTATTCGGACTATTTCGACAGAACGGACAAGGCTCTCACTTTTGATAGTTATCTGATTCCAGAATCCGATCCAGAAATGGGGCAATCATGTATCTTAGAAGTAGATAATCGAGTCGTCCTACCAGCAAAAACGCATATCCGTATTCTAGTCACAGCAGCTGATGTCCCTCATAGTTGGGTTGTGCCTTCCTCCAGCTTGAAATGTGATGCAGTACCAGGGCATTTAAATCAACTGAGCATGTTTATACTACGCGGTGGAGTATACTATGGTCAGTGCAGTGATCTTTTTGGAACAAATCATGCCTTTACGCTTTGGCCCGGTAACCTCACCCAGTACCTGCTGGCTAGTCTAAACCACACCGCCAGCAC
The DNA here is from genome assembly GCA_963277665.1 of Viscum album. Taxonomy (NCBI): domain Eukaryota; kingdom Viridiplantae; phylum Streptophyta; class Magnoliopsida; order Santalales; family Viscaceae; genus Viscum; species Viscum album. Next base: position 664,383,013 of record OY728119.1, read on the forward strand.
CATTAGTTATTTATCCTTATAAGTCCAACCCCATGCGGCTTCCTTCCACTCTCATGTGCACATGTCATATGATTCATTGTAACTTGACTGACTAGCTACTACTTGTTTTGTTTTGTCAAAACAAAACAAAACAAGTAGTAGTTAGTGGAATGGTCTCGAACGGTACGGTCAGTGGGAATCGAGGTGGTACGGCCAACTAGACTATATACGGAGAAGCCATAGCCCAAGCAGCCAAGGGAGGATGGTTCATCTATCACACCTAGAAAAAAAATATTACCTTTCCACTCCAACTAGGCGTAGCTCAATGTCGGAGGGGCCAATGGCTTGTGCCATTATGGGATATCTCAGCGGTTTCACAAAGGGGGCAACGATACTGGAACGTCAAATCGTACAACATTGAATGCCAATACCACACTATATCTAATCTAATAGTGTCCTCAAGTTCTATATTGTTGGGTATGCGTGATATTGATAAGGATAAAGAACTCTAAGTGGAGTGGGCGGAGCAATGGAGGGAATCGAGTAGCAACCGGATGTGGGAAAAGCCAGCTCTATTCGAATAGTGATTTGATCGACCATCTCAGCCAACAAACCCTTTTTTGCCATGGGGCTCAAGAAGTCCACTATTAGAAGAGTACATGTCCCCCACTGCACAAGATACCTATCATTCCTTTGTCTCCCAGTCGATCGATCAGTCGTACTACTATTATATGATATGATATGAACCCGGTAGGATATGGTAGATGACAGAGCTGCTGGAATGGAGTTGGTGGTGCTCGGGTGATATGCTTTCGGTGTTCCGAGTGAATGGTCATCCCTTCTACTCAATTGATTCTGTATCTACTGCGCTCGGGAGCTGGATACGCTCAAGCGCGTTCCTGTCTGTTCTACTACCTATATTATACCGACTCAACAGTTGGAGTGGAGTTGGGGGCTCGAGCAACCTAGGCCGCCTAGTTGCCCAACTTTCCAGATAGCTCATGGGGAGGCTTGGCATGGGAAGATGAGGTCTTCCATTGCCACTATCCTCACATGGTTCCACGTCGGTATAATATAGGTATAAGACTACCCGCCCAGCTTCCCCACTGTGTCTAGTCGAATAACCGTAGACTATTGATGCCGATAGACACTCCATCTGAAAAAGGTCAGTATAATATAGGTAGTAGAACCATGACTATATATCTATCAATCATCAGTACTCTTCTAATAGTGTGCTCACGAGTCCAACTCCAGACAGAAAAATTGGCACCTGAAACGGGGTTAGTTACTCTATCTATCTAGTGTCTGATCTTTTGATTGTCATAGATATGGTGGAGGGATCATGGAGTGGTGGTTGTGTTCTTACTACTGAGTTTGGTCAAGGCTGAAGGCACATATACCACACCGACCCTACCGAGTGAACCAGAAGGCCATGGAATGGATATGGGTCCTCAGTTGGCATAGCAACGAGGTGGCAGAATGATCCACTCTTATGATGAGCCCGAAGGGTGGGGGTACAGGTAGGATGAAGCGGAACAGACAAGACTATTAGATTAGAGTACTTATGGGTCAGGTATGCCATGACGATATTGGGTGATAGAGTTGGTGGTGAGTTTCCTGTGAACTGGGGTGATTTATGGTTCAGGGTGAGCTCATGGGGCCCTTCATACTACAAGCATAGCTACTATTTCCATACACTGAGCAGCAATAGGACAAGTTGATGTTTCACGACTATATGAAAGATATCCATGGTTGTGGTATTGGTTCCCCGACTCCACCGCTATGTTCAAGAAATATTGTTGTCATTTATTTGGCCACTGAATTCACTCGATCGCCCGCATGGTTTCATAGAGAAAAGGCCATATCCGCTGGCATTGGAGTTGAGATGGGTTGGCATCGGCATTGTCGATTTCACCACCAATTCAATAGTGTGAGTAGTTGTGTGAAGTCTACTACCTATATTATACCGACACTATTAGAGTAGAGTACTGAAAGAATATCCGATTCTTTGAGAGTTGGCGGTAGTGGGAATAGGCGCATGGCGGTGACCCCATGTCTTGAAGCACAAGCAGTACTAGCGGTATATGACTAAACTACTATTTGAGAGGTCCGGTAGGCAGCCCCGTTCACCGAATCGATCGTCGTCGAAGCAGTGGATCGGAATGTGTTTTGTTCTTGGGTGTCAAATACGACCTATGGATAAAGAGATGCATAAGAGTGAGGCAAGGTGAATCATGCTTGGGAATTTGGTAGGATGTCAGTACTCTTCTAATAGTGAGTACTCTACTCTAATACTACTACTACCTATATTATACTGACCAGTAGATGGCCAAAGGTTCTCAAAGATCTGACACCTCTTAGGTTAAGGTTCTCAAAGATCTGACACCTCTTAGGTTAAGGTTCTAAACCCTTATATTATATATTCAGTAGCACCTATCTGACCCTTTTGTTAGAAAGGGTCAGGAGGGAGAGGGAGAACTGATACTGATATATATTGATGGGTTGGGGCCAATCTCGGTACTGATTCAAGTGGTCATTAATTAGTACCGATATCAGGCCTGGTCACTCTCCCACCTGCTTGTCGCTAGTTCGGTTTATAGTTCGATTACGCATCTAGCTCATGGAAAAGCGCTGCTACTCGCTGACCAGGAAATCACCTTCAGTTGGTTATTCAGGGAAAGGATCTGGAAGAAATCGACCTAAGCCCCGACGCTCGATGAGGGTCTTTGCCTAGCCTTCTCCTTTTTCCAAAAGTCTTGGAAGCTTGAATGGTAGGGTCCGGACTGAAGTGTGAGCGGGCCCCTCCCAGCTCAACCATCTATTTTCAGCTTTATTGAGGGGGCGGGGGGAGGTTGCTTTATGGTGTTGCGCATACCGGCTCAATCTGATCGATTTCAGCAGTGTCCATCGCTCCCTCCGGCTGGCTATTATAGTGAATAGATTGGGGATAAAAGGCCAATGCACCCTTAGAGGTGAGGAAAAAAACAGACCTATTGATCCTCAGGAGCATGCACAGGAATCCCGAACATTGAGGGGGAGGACCATATCCGCAACAAGGTTTAAAGCTTTCGATGCAGGCGACTGCGGAAAGCCCCAGTTTTGATTGAGCAGGTGGTCAAGCCGAAGCTTCGAAACCGTGGAGCGGTGGGGAAACTGTAATTCTAGGTCTTTGAGCTTCATTCTATCGACTTGGCTTAACAATAGGTGGTGGAGATCCGGGTGCATAGCCAACCTGCAACATGGGTTCTGAGGGAGGGAGGTAGAGGCATGGGAACCGGTAGTTGCATCAGTAGAATAATCCGGATATTGAAATGGATATATATCCATACAGTTTCTGATTCCCTCACTTTTCATTTTTTAGTGATATCATAAAAAAGACTGAGCATGGACAAGGAAGACTAATCACAGCTATTCGTGTGTCGAGATGGGACAGAGATAGTTTGTCAATCAACCACCTCTCCTCCCCTGACCAAAAAGCGGATCTGATCTCAAAAGACAGAAAGCCACTGTCTCCATATCCACAGCCGATAGCCTATCTCTTCTATGTCCTCAAGCACCACCTTCCCTAAAGCTACCTCCTCTCTAAGCCTTCCCTTAAAAAAAATCCAAAACCCCAATCATTCTCTTTAGTCTACGACCCCTGGAACAGAAACTATGCTAGATCCTTTCCTAACTATCTCTTAAAAAACAAGCAATGGCCTGACTTCTTTCTTTTATTCTGGGCGGTAGTTCACTATTAGAAGATTAATGAGCTAAAAGTAGTGATTGATCTTTTCTGATCTGTCTACTGAACGTGTTTCTGATTTGTTTGGAGTTCAGACTTATGGTAAAAAAAATGAATTTGGTCTGGTTTGTTCCCGTCTACTCAACGAAGAAGCCCACTCGCTAGATAAAGCCGATACAGAAACAGATACCGCTAGCCCAACGTAAAGAGTGGAACTTCATATATATAAGTACCACCTCCCTCGAGTACTGAGCTTACCGAAAAGAAAGAGATATTTTTCACTTCACTTACACCTGAAGCAAGAACTAACTAAGCCAAGAGGGGACAAAAGAAAAGAAATTGTAGGATACTACCTATAGAACCTGTGTGTGCGTGTTTGGAAATCCACAGTGCACTAGCCATGGCCTCAGTACTCTTCTAATAGTGTGATCGGTTGATATCTTGATTGGAAGACTGATAGGGATAAGGTTCTAAAATATCTGACACCTTAGGGTAAGGTAGAACCTTATCCCTATCAGTGTGGAATGGTCGCTCGGTCGGTTGCTACAAGGATCCCACTGCTCTGACCGTACTCTTGATGCTCGAAAGCGTATAGTGAGGTTCATCGGACACTGGAATGCATAGGCAATGGTCATATCAGTTGATGCATTCTCTTGATATGGATAGCAGAGCAGTGGAATGGTAGAAAGATATGTGTTTTGGTGGGTTCAGTAGGATCGGGTACTCTTCCTATATAGTACTATTAGAGTAGAGTACTGAGGGCCCATACTAAAATATATCACTCGTGGAAGTGGACGTGAAAGCGGTTGGGTACGCGAAGAGATGCATACACTGGTTCAATGTCGGCATCCCAACAACCCCATGAATGAACCAATTGTCGTAGCAAAATACCCCCTTCTCTTCTGTATTCTCGAGTTGTTGTTTTGTTTAACATAGGAAACCGTATTGAGACAATGCATCTTGTCTCCTTAATAGATGACAGTTCACTAAACGTTTGAAAGGATGGGGGACTCGGAAGAATCCATTCCGGTGTGGTTGGAGTCTGTTCAACTTCGACAGTCAGACTTGAAAATTGAGTAGGTGCCCTGGCAGATGTGATCATCACTACCACTACAAAACAAACAATCCCAACAACCAATAGATATGCGCCATAGGAGATCAGGTCATTCCAAACCTCAAAAGCATCTGGAAAATCTGTAATGTGACATGGCATGCCCGCTAGGCCTAAGAAATGCATTGGATAGAGGGTAGGATTCACCCTGAAAAAAGTGATCCAAAAATGGAGTTTCCCTAAGCGTTCCGGGTAGACCAGCCCTGTGAATTTACCAACCCAATAGTGAAATCCATCAAATAAAGCAAAAACGACACCCATCGAAAGTACATAATGGAAATGTGCCACCTCATAATAGGTATCATGAAGTGCAATGTCAAGCCTAGAATTAGCCGGTACTATTCCAGTGAGTCCACTAATCATGAACAAAAAGATGAACCCCACAACAAACAACATGGGTGTTTTGAAGTACATGATCGAACCACCCCACCAGGTAGCGAGATAACTAAAGATTTTAATGCCAGTAGGAACAACTATTATCATGGTAGCAGTAGTGAAGTACGAACGGGTATCGACGTCTAACCCAACAGTAAACATATGATGCGCCCGAACCAGAGAGCCACGAACACCAATACTAATCATGGAATATACCATTCTGAGATAGCCAAAGACCGGTTTGTTCGAATACTTTGAAATGATCTGACTGATGATTTCAGAGCCAAGCAGAATGAGGATGTAAAATTCAGGGTGCTTCTCTCTTATACTCATCAATATAAGCGAAGAAAGGTGGACTATATCATCAACTGATTCCATTTGTCTAGGAAATCTAGCCATGATTTATGGTGAATTCTATCAGTTTTAAATGGTTTGAGATCGTAAAGACTGAAATATTCCTCAATAAGGAAGAATCGTCATGATTGATGACTTCAGAAAGTACTTGATTGAAAGTAATCTAGCATCATGATCACATATTTTTGACTTTTTACAGACCATTGATAGTAGCCATTTTGACTACTATCAAAGTAGATATTTCCTCCAAATACTACCTTATAATACTCTAAATCTTGTAGAAGTTTATTATTTACTCAAATATTGAGTTGAGGCAGTCGATGCTTCATAGTGATACCAATGGTACCATCAGCATCAAAGAATCCTACAAACCAATTGGATTGAGCATCTAGTGTAATAGGTAGAATGACAGGGATATCCAGTACTTGACAGACACGATTTAGTTGAAGTAGTTGTGCTGAATGTCTAATATGACCATTAATACAATTCACGAGTTTCATCATACCAAGTCGATGATGTAGTCGATAACGATAAGCTTTAGCACCTGATCGCATTTTAATACTTCCACCAAGCATATGTTGGATATATCGTAGTAGTCGTATATCTTCCAGTCCCATAGTAATTTCAAGAGAAGTATATCCTTCCCGGTCAGATCTTTTAGAACCTTGTTTACTCAATTGAATACTTCCATCACCATCGATAATTCCAGCTAGCCACTCACAGAAGGATTTAGGATCAGTTGTTGCGCATGTAGTCTCTGAGGTTCCTACTAGACTGCTTTTATGTCGTTGGTTACCTGCTGATTGTGTCTTAGATACTCCATTTTGACTAGATCGGGGTTTGACTAGAAAACCACTTATGAACATAGTAGGAGTACCATGAAGCAGACAATCCCATAATATAGCGCAATGCGTATTCAGATTTGAATCTGAAAAGGGCCATTTAAAACCGAATAACCAAAAGAGATGCTGGTATAAAATGGGGTCTCCACCGCCAGCTGGATCAGAAAACGTAGTAGTGAAGTTTCGATCCGTTAATAACATTGTGAGTCCCCCAGCCAGTACGGGAAGAGCCAACACTATGGGGCATGCAGTCACAGGAACGGACCACACCAAGAGGGGTGATCTATGCATCGTCATTCCCGGGCCACGCATGTTCGATATCATTGAAATAAAATTGATCGCGCCTAAAATGGAAGATAACACGCTAAGATGCAGACTAGAAATTGGTAAATCGACCGTGCCTCCCGAATGGCTGGTGATCCCACTTAGGGGCGGATAGACCGTCCAACCAGTGCCTCTACCCAATTCCACTACTGCTGGGCACAATAGGAGCAACATACTCGGAGGAAACAACCAGAATGATATATTATTTAAGCGTGGAAAGGACATTTCGGGGGACCCAATCAGAATTGGAACAAGCCAATTTTCAGAACCACCTATCATAGCCGGCATCACCATAAAAAAGATCATGACTATAGCGTGCGCTGTAAGAAAAACATTATATAGTTGATGGTTCCCGCCTAGCAGTTGATCACCTGGGGTTGATAATTCCATACAAATCAAAACTGAAAAGCATGTTCCAATTAGTCCCGAAAGCGCACTGAAGAGGAAATACAGAGTTCCAATATCCTTGTGGTTTGTCGAGAAAAGTCATCATTCCATTGTAGTTGATTTGGTTTTGTTGTGATTGCCTACCCGCTGACCCAGTTCTTCCAATGCCATGGAAAAATCTGAACCACCCCGTGCCCCTTGACTCCCCTCGAACCATTCCATATTGCCCACTTTACTACCCATTCCAGAACCATACCGTACCAGTTATTGCCTCTTAATTGGATGAAGCTAAATAAGCTATAAAAAAACGGTACTGATATATATTAGGGGTCTAGCTCAAATCTTACTTCAACGACTATGGTTGAAAATTCATTAGTTTGTCGGTGTTTCTCCTGACCCTTGCTAACTAAAGGGTCATATCTTTTAGAACCTTCTTTGTGCCGTAGGTTTGGTAGTAATTATCTATGTCTCTGCTACTGAACTAGATTCATCGTCAGTACTCTACTCTAATAGTCGATCGATTATTTAAGTAAGTGCTTCCTGCACCTATGTTCAAGCTTATGCTTATATAATCCATCAATATATAACAGTATCAGTATCAGCCTTCCTAACCCTTTATAAAGGGTTAGATCTTTGAGAACCTAACCCTCCCTAAAGGTTTAAAAAGATCTGACCCTCCCTTTTAGGGAGGGTCAGGAAGCCCGCTTGGAGCTGTAAATGGAACGCAAAGTGAGTACCCGTTTCCGAGTGTATTTGTCCAAGAGTGCCGCATCAAACGGGTACTTTTCCTATATAGTAGTGACCCTAAAATGTTTCAAGATTAATTTTAGAGTATAGTACTGATGATGACTCTATATATATAAATATAAGAGTACTCAGTATAATATAGGTAGTAGATCTTCCATTTTGAGGTAGTCCCCTTTCAACCTTGTGTGAGCCGCGTATCGCAATGTGTCCCGTCTCAAGATTGGAGTTAGGAAGCCCCATACCAGATTCCAGTAGTCCCATATGAATAGATTAACGACCACCCTTGAGATGGCCAAACCCCCAACACCAACATCGACCTCCGGCTGATCCGATCTCTTCCCACCGCTCTGTATCGTGATGCCAGTATCAGTGGATTCCCAACCCCAGAACCCAAGGTCCACCTATTAGAGTAGAGTACTGAGACACACTTTATATGCTAGAATACCTGCATATAAAGTCCGCCTTTCACCGAGTGTCCGCGTGGTAGTAAAATAGACTGTTCTGACCAAGTAGAACATGGACTAACGAAACCTCCGTACGACATGGTGACCCCCTCTCAGTGAGATTCGACCTTGATAGCCAACTGATATGGCCTTCCACGCCTAGCTGCCTAGTGATTTCTCTGATGCCCAAGAGCCCGAGTCGTTTGATCCGGTGACCCCAGTACTAGCCCATGCCCGTAAACCAATGGGATACTTGGCATCGATATTCGGACAGATAGTCTACACCGGTGCGAAACCCATGGCTGAATTCATCTTGAAACAACAACTCTTCTATATAGTCCATGTCTATCTCTTTTAACAGTAAGGTCCTTCCCAGCGTTCATAGGAGAAACTGTACTTTCCGAATGCAGCTCAACCCTCGAACTCCAACCAGGCTTATATATATATAGTATGTCGAGAGTACTAGGCATAACCAGATGAATTGTGTCCAATAGGTGAATGCATCCAGTTGTGGCATCGGAATTCGATATAGAAAACCTGTGCCCAACTCGCTTCCCTCCAGTTGTTCGTACCACCTCACCCTCAAAAGAGACACCTCTTCCACCCGATTCGACCTATCTTCCATCCGTTTACTACTAGTTTGGTATATACCTATATTATAAGAATACTCGTCCCTACCGCCAGAAACACCAATCGCCCCCGACAGGTACTCTGTCTATATAGTCCTGATTCCGAGCGCCATTTGTCCCTGCAACCTCACAGCCGTTCCCATGGAAGCTGCTCTACTACCTATATTATACCGACTCGAGTGGGCGGGCGTTCCAATGCCAAACACGCAATTTCCCAACCTCACTATTAGAGTAGAGTACTGACCTGAGCACACCATCCCCGAACGAATAGGAGTGCAGTTCTGAGACTATTAGAGTAGAGTACTACTTCTCTGATCTTGATTTTTTTTCCCTCTTGACCTGTACCGGAGTGGGACCTGGTCATTCTCAGGGATACTTCATGTATACCTCGGGTAATCTAGCTAGTTACTCTTCAATATAATCTATAGGCACCACTATAGGCACCAAAAAAGTTGCCTATAGTGGTACCTATAGCGGGCCGACTATATTATACTGAGATTCTTCTGGATTTCTCTCTTCCGCCGACCACCAACATCTCTATGACAATAAAAGGTACCACACCCTCTATTATAATGAAAATAAAGACCTTTTTGAACCTAACCACAACTATCTCTTGATGAAGTCGGCCCAGGTACTCTGTCTATATAGTATAGAAAATTCCCATTGTGTCCACACCACCGCAAGGAGCCCAGGAACTCGGCGCAAGGACTATATAGAAGAGTACCTGATTCTACTCTAATAGTATCGACACTGATATAGGAGGATACCATCCACCCCCATTGGGAACCCACCCACTCGGTGCATCTTCCCTAGTGACCAGTCCGAAAGTGAACAGCCCATGTCAGGTGCCATTCGATTTCGCCAGTGGATATGGCCATTGTACCCGCCGTAGCTATTTGGAATAGAGCATGGACATTGTAAACCCAATCACATAGGGACATTGTGTTTGGGGGGTTAAGGTTCTAAAAGATCTGACCCTTTATAAAGTCAAGGTTCAGGAAGAACGTAAAAAAATGCTTTTATTTTAGAGCACGAAGGCTTATCGAGCCTCTATTTATAGTGTGTAGAGTCATCCCGCCATGTGGCACGAATTTGATGGCAGGAACAATCCTGACTAGTTTTCCGCAGTTGAGTACTATCATGCCTGTGTGATGAACAAACAAACTACCTTGTGAAGCAACACGCCCCCCAATCATGTTGCCTGTGTGAACAAACAGACTTTGCATAACCAGCTTAAGCAGTTCTGCCTAATTGATCACTGTGAAGTAAGTAGTTCCGCTGGCAGAATGTTTTGTGTTTGTTGCATAACCGGAGTAGGGGACTTCTTTATTCTCATAATAGCATAGGACAAGATCAATAGATGGAATGGGATAGTATCTCTTTCAGATAATGCGATAGCGCCTTGATCGAGCCACGAGGCAAAGGTTAGCACGGTTGAGTACACTTATTCCAGCTAATGGCTAAACCATAGAATAGTCATAGTATTTGGCACATTCTACCTCTCCCTCGGTAGCTAGGCATAGTTCAAATAGGCATATCTAAGATAGTCCTTCTTCTCTTCTGGCAATATCAACATGGAATCTCAGGTAGGCTGTCACTCCTTTCGGATGCAAGATGAGATAGAGGGATGTTTGGTAAATCAATGATGAGGGATAGCACGATTGAGAGTAAAATAACCATAATTAGAGGCTAGGTCCTTTAATTTAAGAGATAGGGGGTGGATAGGACGATGTTGGACTATCGGGGAAGGGGATTCACTTAGGATTATAGAGTAATCGGCCGTTCAGAGATATTCCTTTCCTCCCATGCCGAGCTACCTGGGCTTCTGGGCCTACGCAATTATGTTGACTAACCATGGATAAGTCTGATTCCCCCACCGTATCTAAAATGGGGGAGACTGAGATAGTCTCATCCGGTCTAGCTCTAGATTTAACAGCTCAAGCAACTCTAGTAGCTTCGGAAAGAGTAGCTATTTCAGAATAGGAGATTGGAACCCGAACGGGGATTGAGTTTAGTTCCTCTTGTTCCATATAAGTGGTTAAGAGCTCTTATTTTTGAAGAAAGACAGAACTATTATTTATATATATACATAGTTTTCAGTCTAGTTTGCCACAAGGGATTCAAGTGCCTAGTCAAGCTGCACCCAATCAACAAACAACAGATAACAACCAATCACGGAACACACACTGAAACCTAGAACTTTATTTTTCGGTAATTGAATTGAGCCCAGAGGTTTCGGGGAATCTAAGCTAAGCTAGTCAGATGAATCACAACAAACATTTTCAGCCATCACTTAAGATAATATAATAAAGAGAAGCGGCACTCAAAAGCGCAGTTTGAGTTACTACTTCTATTGCAGATAGCTAATTCAAAGAATTATAAATACCTTCTTTATAAAGGGCATAAAAGAGTATAGCGCAATAGTGCTTCAGACAAATTGGAGCTTCAAGCATGCATTTGGTAAGAGAGAAAGAGAGAGCTACATACGAATAGAAAGAAATTAAGCTACTGAAGAAAAATCAATGCGAAACTGCCTAAAGGGAAAGAACCGAATAGGGTTCAATAGCAGAGTTCTTTACCTATAGTGAGCAACCAAGTGATAGAGTCTTCCTCACTCAATCTGTCTGATAGAAGAATCGGACCCACTGCGTTCGTCCAGATCTAAGAAACAGATGTACCAGTTAGCATGCTTTCAACCTTCCAAGCTTGGGCATTACGCGCTATGAGATGAAGCTAGGTTTGAACCAAACCTTTGAAGGTGAAGCCCGTTTGAAGGCAAGTCATGGTATCCGGGAGAAAGGGAAAGCGAGGTTTCAAAGTCTATTAGGGAAGCGGTCCCCTACTGGTAGTGATACCCGGATGAAGGATAATATTTTTTATTGGAATAGTCGATAGAAGAAGAGTACCTGAGCAGATCAATTCAACTTTTCACCAGGTACTCTTCCTATATAGTCTAGAGATATTTTCCGTGAGTTAGGATACAGAGTTGGACATTACTCTACTATAATAGTCCAGTATATCAGTTCATCTTCATCAAAGGCTCAGGGGCACTCAATCAAAAATAAAAACACTTCTGTTGTTGATTGATTTAGTCGGTCGAGATCCAAAAATGAAGCCCTACACTCAAACTATATAGAGTCAACCATATAGATCAAGTACTGAATTTGACTCTATACCCATATAGAGTCAAATACTGTCTATACCTCAAATATTTTCTAATAGTGAGGATTCACCTATCTTTTATATGATATTGATTGAAGTTGCCAGAATCAGTACTCTACTCTAATAGTATTGAAATAGACTATTAGAAGAGTACCTGTGGCCAGACTTTATTGTGCGAAAGCGGTTCCCCTGATAGTACTCCACTACGGTACTCTTATAATAGTGAGTATCATAGTGAGTACTCTACTCTAATAGTGTCGTTAGCGAAAACAAGGACTAGACTACTCCATACAGTACTCTTATAATAGTGTGTACCTGGCTCTACTCTAATAGTGCAGGAGTTCACACTATGACTGGGAGGGAGGATCAGTACTCTTCTACAGGTACTCTTATATATAGTGATAGAGATGATACCAACTGAAGTCTGGTACTTATATATACCCATATAGGAATCTCTACTCTAATAGTGGCCCTGTTTAAGCTCATTACACACTACGGTACTCTTATAATAGTGTGTACCGTAGTGAGTACTCTACTCTAATAGTTAGGTATGGTGGTTGTGCACCTTGATCGGTATAATATAGGTAGTAGACACAATGAGTGAACCCGATGGAACTCAGGCTTCTTCATATCGGAAGAAAGAAGTCTCTGAGTACTCTTCTATATAGTCCTGATATTCTTATAATATAAGGCCCAACTACCATTCGATTACCGAGAGTCAGAACATTCGTTCAGGGCCAGTTGGCACAAACAGAAAGAGACTCGGTATAATATAGGTAGTAGAAACTCTGGCAGCCCTTTTCCCAGCATAGACAAAGGGAGTTGAATTGGGAGAATAGTCGAGGGCGGTCGAAGAGCGGTCATCGAAAGCTTTGAAGAAGTATCTTTGCCACTCTTTCTATATAGTACTATTAGAGTAGAGTACTCACTACGTCACTATGGTACTCTTATAATAGTGTGTACCATAGTGGAGTAATGACAGATCGATAGAAACCTTTCTAAGAGAACAACCTTGTACTCTCGGTATAATATAGGACTATATAGGGTCAAGTACCGTACTATATTAATACCGATGCTTTGTGTACAAAATCCATTTTAAGGACTCGTAATCAGTAACAAGAGTTTTTTCATTTCTCAAGGATCGTGAAAGCTTCGTTTTTTTAGAGTCTGGAACCTTCGGAATCCCTATAGTCCCGGGTACTCTTCCTATATGGACACTATTAGAATAGTATTGAGGGTGTCTTACTCAAGAAGGCGTAGGGGGAATAAAAGACTCTCCTTCTGACACAGCCCCACAAGGTGGCAATGAGTCTTCCCTCTTCCAGATCTGGTATTTGGGATAGGTACTCTTCCTATATAGTGCAGCCGAACAAGCACTGGATTTCGATATACTAGCTCGCTACTCTAGATAACGAATACAAAGAAATAAGAATAAGAATGAATGTCACGTACGGTTCTACCAAATGAGCTCTTGAAAGATCCCACCTCGAATACTAAAGAAAGGAGTGGCTAGATAGGCAACTTCACTCCGTGCATCCTTTGGTTGTGAGCCCCTCCTAGAGTGAGGCGCTAAGGGAAGGGCGTAGCGTTCAATCTGCCTCGCAGCTCGTAGAGGACCTTCAATGATCACGCAATCACACTGTCTCATGTAGTGTTCCTGAAATCTCAGTCCAGTTCAGTCTTCCTCTTGGTGGAAAAATATCGGCACTATGATGACTACCGATGGGAAGGGGTTTCATTTCTAAAATATAAAAAACCAATACTATATTGGGCTCGATCGACATAGATACCTCATGGTAAGAAAAAAAATAGGAGGAGAGGTTAGGAATATGGGTGCGGGAGGCTGAGGGATGACCACAATGAGTACGCAGGTCCAGGCTATATAGGATCAAACAACTGCTTTTTTTTTATCGAGGAGCGGAGATAGATAGATATGAGCTGACAGCTTATGTTTCCTGGTATTTTGGGTGAGATGTACACCGAAAGGAATTGACGCTACAAACACTTTTAACCCGATCAAAAGTGAGCTCGACTCAAAGCAAGTCGACAAGCGAGAGACAAGGTTGGGTGAGGGTACAAGGCATGGGATCTACGATCGACTGTGCCCATTATTTTATTTGCAGATGATTTCAAATACTCTAGCAGTTTATTCCATTCATTGCATATATCTTTGTGTCATTGACATCATTAAATCGAATGGTTTGACATAAGATATGTTCTAGTCTATATGTAGTAGTTCTGTTTGTTTATATTATATTCTAGTGGTACATGAGGGTGGAGACTCACAAGGGGAGCATAGACCAGATCAAGAGGGAGCCAAGCTAGCTACTGTGGTTATTCCATTTGGTGGGAAAAAGTAGTATAGAGATGGTGAAGAGACGATAGTAGACCAGACGGGGACACCACCAGAACACCCGAACAAGGATCTATTTTCTTTTGCAGCTATAGTACATATACTTTATATGTCTGTCTTACTAATAATATTCCTTAGCGTACATTTGTACTATAACCTTCTCCTTTGCGTGGTGTTTTCAAGGGAAAAGGTGGGAAGGCTCAAAAGTGAAGTCAGTTAGTGGAGCCCGTTACTATTAGTCAAGTGACTCGGTCAGTAAACGAAAAAGGAAAATCCCAATATAGCTCGTATTTTTTCAAGCAGGATCATTCGAATAAATCCAATAAAGTCCTTGTTCTAGGTAGCTTGTTGCAGTCAGTTTGTAAGAAAGAGATGGACTAAATCCACCTCTACTCGAGCGGAGAGTTTTAACGCTTTCAAGCAGTCGAAGGCTTAGGAAGCAAGAAGTGGAATCAGAATAGAATGAATATCCAAGGGGAATCCCATCCGTCCTAAGTGGGTAATTCTTCATTTACAAGAGGTAATCCGCGTTCAGGGTCTATGAAGAAATAGAGGGAAATAGATGACCTTCACTGGTAGTTCATCAAGAAACCAAACCAATGCAACGCAACGAAACTGTATGAGTTCCAGCCAATCCATCTGCTTTCAAGCAGTTGTATCAGTCTTTCAAGTGGGGAAAAGGTATGATAGCTGGAGTGTGGGAGTAGAGAGCATTGCGTGAAAGAAAACCGTGTACGTAGATCAATTTTGGTAGTATATTGTAAGTTTGTTTGGTCGAACGAACTGTAAGAATATCACACCTGGTCCAAGGTTCCCACAATTTCAATTGCAATTTCTAGATCTCTTCATTCCCTCCCACCGGCCAACAAGAATCCGCAGTTCAATAAGGGCAGAATCCGCTAGCAGGATTTTTTTGGATAAACCCTTGGGAAAAAGACCAATAGAATAAAGTATGCACGTAAGGTAAAACCTTCCTAACCTTCGAATAGTGAGTATCCAATCATTAGCCGACACGAAGCCATCACAAGCCAGCATCAACAAAACAATAGCAACAATCTCCCTTTCATTTAATGACGAATTTCCTGATGCAAAAAAGATTCACATATTCATGAATTGGGATTTCATTCAGATGATAGAAGTGTAAAGAAAGACTCAATAGAATATGTGTGTGATATTTTGATCATATGAATTTCCCACCTCAGATCCGCTTTCTGTTTGATTGCCCTCAATCCTCATCGCTTTCAGTCTTGATGGAAGACAGTTTATATGCAGCCTTTGGGAGTTCCTTCCTGGTGTAGCAGTAGTTCTTACTGCCATTCCTTCAGTCCCAGTAACCATTACAGGAAGTGTTCTGAGTGCTTATGACTATTTATTTTCCCTTCCTTACTTCTTACCATTCATTTCATTACCTTCTCTAGTTAGGAGTGATCTTTCCTTATATTTTATAAATATAAAGAAGAGTTCTCAATGGATAACTTTCCATTGAGAAGAGGTTTCAATCCTGGCTAACTAAGAGATAGAGATTCGGGCTTGTCTAGAATATCTAATAGGCAAGCTTCCTTTGTTTGGCGCCCTTTCTTAAGGCAGTTCAGTTGCTTGTCTGATTCCATGCTTATGATTCCATTCTTCTTATAAAACAAGTCATTAGACCTGTCTGCGGATTCGATTCCTACACCTCATATTCGGCTTCGACTTAGTTCAAAAAGTAGCCCAAACTCGGAACCAACCATGCCCTACTGACCAACCCCATAGTCTGACTTATGCTAGTCGTACTGAGCTTAATGATGGATCTGATATATTGGCCTCACTTCATGGAGAAAGAGAGGTCAGTGACCCAGGGGTAGGCGACTCAATCAATAGGAATTCTCTCTGGAATGCTTAGGCCAATTATCTTTTTCGAAATTTGTGGTATGGATTTGAAGCCCATGTAATGATTCAGTCCCCTAGATGGGCAGGAACCTTTCCTGGAAGCCCTCCCTCCTAGTTATTTCATAATAGGACACTTACCCCCAAGTGATAGACCATGGAATTCTTCATGAAAGTGCCTTCCCTTTTAAGGACCATTCAGAAACTGAGAAAAGAGGCTGAGAGTACTCTGCTCTCTACTCAGGGTGATCAGGGGTTTTTGGGCATTCATCCAAGATCGTGAGATCCTCACAAGGCTTGGGAGTAGAGATTCTTCGATCTAACATATCGGTATGAAGTTTCTGTGATTACTTACGACACCAGATTCAATGGCATCCCTTACAAGCCTTCAAAGATTGGATTCCGACCCTCTTTCTATTCTAGCCCTTGAAAGCAATCCACTAGCAATGGAGTCACAAAAAGAGCTTTTATTCCGAGTTACAACTTCTTACTTTCTTTTTTAGGCTTTCTATCCAAGTACACTAGAAAAGGATTCGTGAACAAGAGCAGCGGAAATGGAATAGCTTTTCTATCTAAAAAAATTCTCGTTCACCTGGTCTTTCTTCTTTTTCTTTAAAGAGCGGGGTCGGGGACTCGATGGCTATTGCACTTATTCCTCCCACTTGGGATACCATACCTTTTTCTATTCTTAACTAAATAAGTATTTCAAGTAAAGAGCTCCATATCGGGCATGGCGTAAAGTCACACCACTCACTAATCCAATGCTACCCACGTTCAGGCTTTCAAAGCGCTGAGTCGTTTACAGGAAAAGTACCGACTTCTTCCTTTTCCCTACGCTCGTGTCTCTTCTGAAGCAAAGGAGTAGCGGAAAGGAAGGAGTGCATACCCGGTTAGCCCTTACTCCTCTTTGATAGAAGGAGCGGAAAATTATTCGAGAAGAAAAAGTGAGAGCACCAGGTGCTCGAAGAGTAGATATGTTGTTTAAGTGAATAAGAATAGGCTCTTTGTCCAACTATTCTATTAGCCTTGTCACAAGCTTCTAAAAGAACTGCCATAGTTTTTGTACGAGTAAGGTATATAATAGTAACAGGAATATGCCCACAATTTGATTCTAGTCTCTAAGTCTCGAGCATCAGAAGAATTCCTAGAGGGAGCGTCCTATCCTTGAATTATAATCATTTATGTACATCGAATTGAAACTACTAATACTCAATTTATCAATTATAGTTTGCATGACACACCATGTGTAGCTAAAGGAGCGGTGTAAGAATGACTATCTCACAGGTCTGTGTACACCCCCTAGAGTAGAGGGATGGTTTCAGGTAGGCATGGCATAGATAAAGAAAGAAGGCTGGCTTACAAGACAAGAATAGGAATCATTTCCAGTGGTTCAATTCATTGATTCATCTATCTATCGGATTAGTAGCTCAAGTCCTTTACTACGCTTTCGAAATTTCTTTTTCATTCAAACTTTTTAGAGTCCGCAAGCCACGAAGGAGTACCCTTTTTTCCCTTTGGCTGGTAATCACATTGGCCATAACGTGGTCTATCACCTCGGTTAGGGAGAAAGTTCGAATCCTTTATTTTATATTTTTATATTTGAAGGGCTTGGTTGGTCGTACAATAACAAGTATTATAGTTGATTGTATTTGATGAAAGAAGGAGAACAAACAATAAAATAATGGGAAGAATCAATATTCGTGATGCAAGCATTGCTAGATACAAAGGTATTTTATTAACCTAACTACAAGGATGGGACTCTATAATATAGAAAGAAAAAATTTAAAACCTAAAAAATTAAAAGAACATACCTCGATGCTGCTGAGGAAAGAAAATTACCTATACCAAACCGAATATCCAACGACATATAAGCACTTAGCACGCACCCCTACCCCTGCCTGAAAGTGCCTACCACATTCCTATATAGACGCATTGATAATGTTA